>JANHFK010001733.1:161517-173930 GCA_036250565.1 Sibynophis collaris
GAGGCCCGCTCTGTGGGCCCGTACTGGTCTTTGGGAGAGGTTTGTTGGCAGGAGGCGGTCCTGCATGTACATAGGTCTCCTGCATGTACATCATGATGATGATGATGATTTGTTTCTGGCTCAGCACCCATTCTGAATAGTTAAGAGACTTAATGGATTAGTCCACTGATAAACTAAACAATATTTCATTTAGTGGTTCATTAGATATAAAATTATGTAGAGCAGCAAGAATTTATGGATCTAGTGTCATTCAGGCACTGCTACTTATTCCATGTATGGACTGTAGCACAGGGTCAATTTTTCACTAAACTATTGGGATCAATGATAAGAAAGGACTCATTAGAATGTAAACGCCACTGAATCAGATACCTAGAACAAGATATCAACTACATTGTCTTGGTTGCGCACGGCCCAGGCGGCAGAACAGCATGAATTTATGCCAGAAAAGGCCAGCTGTCAAAAAATTGGCTAAATGTCCTTCTGTTTCAGACATTAGCTTATAAAGAAATTAAGGATTCGGTTAAACTAATTCACTTTTAGACGAGCTTGCCATCATAAGGCTGACAGTATTCCAGTAGCTCAATAGTCAGACACAGAGACTGTCAATGATCCTGCAAGCAATTAACTTTCTTCCAGCTCCTCAAAACTGCATTATGTAGAAAGGGAGATGGGAGTCTTACCCAGGCTTTTCAGGAAATGCCAAAACACAATGATGCCACATGTCAAAAGCTTTATACGATTGCCAAAAATGATAAGGGGACAAACGGATGAGTGGCTGGGTGGGTAAGTTGAACAGGGCTGGGCACAATCAGCCCAATAATTTTGCATTTTGTACTAACAGCAACAAAATGCCCATGGAGAGTCACTAGGCTCAATTATACAAGACCTAATGAGGACTGATGTGTGGAATGAGCTAATGTTTCATTTATTGGATAAATAAAATGGGTAGTAAGTATTATGGATAGCTACTGCTACTGCTTAAATTAGGCAAAAGCCTGTTAATATCTATATTTACATTTACTTAAAACAATGGACATTTAGCACTATGGAGTCTGGTATTTATTTTTTAATCAGATGACTTTGTGTCTGTCACAAGTTCATCACTCTGATATCGAAAGGTTGTGTTGATTTCCCCTAGTCTAAGTCCCACTACCAGGACAGGAGTTGATGGAACCATTTAATATGATATCTAAAGAGTACAGGTATCTCTTAACTTATGATCACAAGTGAGAATAGGATTTATATTTCTAAGCAAGGTAGTTAAGTGAATTGTGCTTGATTCTGCAACTTTTTCTGCCATGGTTGTTAAGTAAATCACTGTAGCTATTAAGTGAATCTTGCGGTTGTAAAACGAAACCAGACTTAACATTGACCTTGCTTGTTGGAAGCTGGCTGCGAAGGTCACAAATGGTGATCACATGACCCTGGATGCTGCAATTGTCATAAATGTCTGCCAAGCAACCAGATTTTGATCCTGTGATCGTGGGGATGCTGCAATGCTCATAAGTGTGAGAAACGGTTATATAAGTCACTTTTTTCAGTGCCATG
This sequence comes from Sibynophis collaris, assembly GCA_036250565.1. Taxonomy (NCBI): domain Eukaryota; kingdom Metazoa; phylum Chordata; class Lepidosauria; order Squamata; family Sibynophiidae; genus Sibynophis; species Sibynophis collaris. The sequence continues at coordinate 163,066 of JANHFK010001733.1, forward strand.
GTAAATTCAAACGGTCACCAAATGAATGGTTGTAAGACGAGGACTACTGGTAGCTAAACTTCTTTAAAAATATATTACGCTGAAAAATGCTTCAGGTGATATGGTAGAGAAAGAACATTGATTGCACTTGTATCCTGTTTCCCCCAAAATAAGACATCCCCTGATAATAAGCCCAATTGGGCTTTTGAGCTCATAGCAATAAGGCCAAGTGCTTATTTCAGGGTTCAAAAAATATAAGACAGGAAACACGGTAGATTGCCATTGGCAGGACTAGAATGGAGGTAGTACACCTATCGTGGCCTCATTTCTCCCAGTGGCTGTTAATCCCACCAAACATGGTATCCTTCTGGACTGGCTACAAGGTTTAAGTTGTACGGTGTTGCAATGCTTTTTCCTCCTTCTCCAAGATCAGTTCGCATTGATAGGAGAGATTTGGCCCAAGGTTCTATTCTTGCTCTGCTCTTATTTAACATTTACATGAAATGGTGAGCTCATGCTTCAGTATCAGGTCAGGTATCATGAATACACTCACGATACCTAGTTATGAATCTCCGTCTTTGGCTGAGCCAGCAATGCTATCAATGTTCTTTTTCAATATCCGGCAAAGGGGGTGGGGTGTTGGATTTGGGGTCCTTTGGCTATGGAGACCCCCCACCTTGAGTCCTGAGCAAGTTTGCATTCCCTCAGACAAACCTGGTGCACAATTTGAGGAGCCTTTAGGTCTCTCAGCATTTGCCACAATTCATACTGTGTTAACTACACCATCCCAGAATCTGAAAACCATACTCATGGTTACTTTTCCTTAGTGATTTCATTTGAACTTTACAATACGTTCATCAGAGCAGGGGTCCATCAATCCCCGAGCTGTGGCCTGGTAGTGGGCTGCGGCCCGTTCAGAAACAGGCCACGCAAGTGGAGGGCGAGCACGTGTGTGTAACTCTAATTGCACCAGTGGCTGGCATTCACACTCATGCATAAAGCTGCATTTGTGCAAATGGTGGGCTATCACTCACACAAATAGAGCTTCACATGTGAGCACGAGTGTCTGTCATTTGTGCAAATGGAGCTGCAAATGCAAGTGTGTGCCTGCCGCTCACAATTTCCTCTCCCCACCCCCCACGCTGGTCCGCAAAGCCAGAAAGATTGGGGACTGCTGCATCACAGGACCGGCCTTGAAGACTATTCAAAGCTATAGTAGGTCCAGAATGCAGTGCTGCCAACAGTTATGGGCACACATTTGTATAGCCATGTAACAGTGCTACTTTGTGATGTATACTGACTCCTTGTTAAGCTTCCAGATACAATTCAATGTGCTGGTTATCACTTATAAAGCCCCTCACGGCACACAGCTGGGTTCTTTGCTAGACTGCCTGTCTCCAGGTATCTGCTTATTTCATCGGAACTAGCAGAATGGACACATTTTTGGATCCCTTCCATGAAACAATGACGCCTAATGGGACCCAGGAAGCTTGCCTTCTCTGATACAGATTCTGCTATATAAAATTGCATTCAACCCGAGGTTTAGATGGCCCTGAACCTGCCAGCCTGGTTCTTCCTCGAGGCATTGGACCATAGCATGGGGTGAATCTAGCCCCATGGGGTGAATGGAATATGCAACGAGTGGCCTTGGTTATTTCTTTTCTTTCTTTTTTTTCTGTTCTGGTGTTTATGAGATGTTGCTTTGTTTTTATGGTCCTAACTAACTGTAAGCCACCCAGAGTCACTTTATGGGTTGGAAGGCCATAACTATAAACCAGTCAAATAAACAATAGAGGAGGGGAAAACTCTGTATATTAGACCAATTCCTGATAGTAATAAATGATAGTAATAAATTACTATCAATTGGATTTCAGTGGGTGCAATCCTGAAAGGTCTGGGTACTCAGGTTCAGTAGAATTCATTTCTGTTCATTGACTTTATACACTCATGCACCTGTGCATACTTAAGAAAAGATCTCTTTAATAAAATAAGCTGGAAATCTATTATGGATAGAGAAACTCCAAGGATGAACAGAAACTGTGATGACAATGAAACAAATACCAAGTCACTACATTTCAGTGTGTGGCTTCAGGTTCTTTTATTTACAGATACATATTTTGGTGTGAGGGAAGGGAGGCAAGTAATTGATGGCCTAGTCCAGATGATATTTACATTGCACGAACCTAATATTGTTTGCACAAAATAAGAATTATCTGCCCAGATTACCACTGCCTTGTGGATTTTTACGTTCTTTGGGGACTGTGTGTATGTTTTTATAAAGAGCATTCACGAAACAATATTAGAGGTGCCTGACGTCTATTAATGTTACATTCTTTTGACATCCAGTCAATGAAAGATAAAAGATAGCATTAACTTTTCACAGGGGAGCAAAATGAACATGTTAAAAGAAATGAGCAGATGATGTGCAGTGCAAGGTGACCCAGTCGACTTTAACAGAGTACCAAAATATAATCAAATAAAACCTATGATCTTTAGACTGGAAAAATGGTGAGCCAGGAAGGCAAACACAATTTTTAAATCTGCAAAGACCCACTGAAATAAATCATGCATACACTGTGCATGCTGCTGAGTCTGCTACAACCACTTGATCCTTGCAAGGGCATCAGTACTGAAAGGGTGAGCTGGAGTCAGGGTGAGCTCAGCTTTCCTTGGAACTCCCCAGACTACACAAAAACACAGGAGTGTCAACGCCAACAATAGGATGCCTACAAAGTCAGGTTGCATCTCCCCATCCTCCTCCAACTGTTGCATTCCTGATAGGCCAAATAGCTAAACTGATGAGCTACCACCATGGAGTGAGGAACGGATCAGTTTGACTGAACATTCTTGAGTCCGTTTGGCCCTTAGCTTAGTTTACCACGGATGTGGCCTTTTTCTGCCAAAACAGAAAGATTTGCATTCAATTGTTTAAAATGCAACAAAATTATAAAGATAAAACGTGATCTTGGAGGACGAAGGCATCAGCGAAACAACCGTAACATGGCAGGGTTGAGAAGATAAAGGGGAATTGAAGAGAAGGGACAAGTTGTATATGACAGGCAATCTGTAATATATGCCATAGAGTAGCCTATCGGTGTCAAGTACCCCCCAAATGAATGCAGTTAGTCCTCAACTTATGCAGCTCAAAATTTACGTTGTTAAGTGAGAGAATTGTTAATTGTGAGTTTTGGCCCATTTTAGGACTTTTCTTGTCACATTTGTTAAGTGAATCACTGCAGTTTTTAAATTAGTAACACTGTTGTTAAGTGAATCTGGTTTCTCCATTGACTTTGCTTGTTATATAACACTAGGACCGTAATGGCGAACCTATGGCACACGTGCCACAGGTGGCACATAGAGCCATCTCTGTGGGCACGCGAGCCGACATCCAGGTCAGCTCCATTGCGCATGCCCACACGCCTCCCACCGGCCAGCTGATTTTCAGGTCTCTACCAGATGCGCGCACATGTGTGGGGGATGGGGGGGTCGCGCATGCATGCGCAGGTGGTGGTGGGTGCAGTGCCCTTCCGCGTCCCATTTTTGGTTCCAGGGGACTTCAGGGAGGGCTGCTAGCACCAAAACGGGGGTTGTGCGCGTGTGCCCGAGGGGCGTGGAGAGCACGAGGAGCATGGGAGTTGCATGTGCAGGGGCGGGGCCTGCAGAGGCATTGCATTATGGGTGTCAGCATGTATGCATGTGTTGTCGCGTGCACGCACTTTCGGCACCCAAAGGAAAAAAAGTTCGGTATCACTGCTCTAGGAGATCACATGACTCTGGGACATTGCAACAGTCATAAATCTGAGTCAGCTGTCAAGCATCAGGATGTAAATCACATGACCATGGGGACACTGGAACAGACTTACTGCATCCCCACTAGGTAGCCATCCAGCGTAAGTTTTGAACCTCAAGGGACAGAGATTCCTTGACCTTCAGAGGCAATGTGATGCTCTGTCAAAGCATCAGGACTGCTAGTCCCGTGACTTCTGATCAAGGAGTGCAAGCAGGTTTGCAAACAGGAATGAACAGGCAGAGGGCGTGAGGACTGGAAGTGGAGAGCCATATATTTTGATGCCAGCTACTTGTGAGGCCTGGACTTTCATCATGTCCTCTATAGCTTTACTGTAAACTACTAATTGCTTCTTGTAGAAAATCCTGGAACTCCAGGATTTTTCCTTTTCGGTAATTCCTAAGAGTGTCAAAGGCTTGGAGTGGCAGAATGAGTTGGAGACAGTGGCATCCAGGAAAGGAGGAATACACTCCTCTTTCTTTTTACCCTCTTTCCAAGTGTTGCTGCAACAGACAAACTTCATCTGAAATTATAGAACTCGGCATATGGGTCAAAAACCATTGCCCGATGGAAGCTAGTTTCTCAAAGGGTACTCAAAGCTAATATTTAAAATGACTGCATGCAAAGTGAACTGATTCTGTTACGAAGGGATTATCATTCCCATCAATTAGGTTTAAAGCAATATCACTTTGTCTAAGAATTATCCTTTCCACAATCACAACATAGCTCACCTTCTTTTGAGTCAGCCAAACAGTTCCAGAATACTTGTCACTGTGACTCTCTCGGTGCTCCAATATCACTGCGTCTAGTTGCTAATATGTACTCATTTTTCACCTATCTGATTTCCACGCCGTTCTGTTTTGAGACTAATTTGCTTTGGAAGCAGCGATGCACAAACTATCAGCATGACGGTAGCCGTAATAAAACGAATGGGGATGTATATTCCTACCTACACTACTAGACAAATAAAGTAACTCTATCTGTGCCATGCATTGTTGTCCACTGTTTGCCTATCCATACTCTTTGAATGCTACACTTGCACCCAAACTCTAACCTAGCAGTCTTCATCAGTTATAAGCACTAATTATAAATTTCTATAATTTCAGTATCCTTGGGAATTCAGAGCATTGTAACCTAAATTCAAGTGGACAACACCAGGTTAGGCAGAGCAAGAGAGATAACCTTGGTCATAAAAGAGATTACATGCCTAGTGGTCTCTCTTTCTTAGTGCAGATTCCACTAAGAACTTCTAAAAGATCTTTGAAGGAAGGAGGCATGCCAGAAGTTATGGCACATATTCACTGTACGGAATATTCAGAATCTGACAACTCCAGTTAAAATGATCAAGAGGCAGTTGATGCCTGAAAACTCCTTCTGAGATCCAGAAATCTACTGCCAATCGCAGAGGAAATAGTATAACTGATAAAGACACACTCTAATTCAGCTTTCCAAATTCCTCATCACTTCTGTGTAACACTTTGGCAGGAATAAGTAAGCAGAAAGTCATCAAGATTCTAATCAATCCACTGCTCTGGAAAGGGGAAATAAAACACCACATGACAACTTGATGGTAAAGCAGCTCGTTAAGTGAAGGTTTGTGTGTGTTAAAGGATCTGAAGGTAAAGAGTGACTAAAGAGCTCAGCTAAGCAGAATAAAATACAGTGTTGAAATTGCACGCCAAAGATATCTCGAGACTGTGTTAAAGCTTCAAATACTTCTTAACCTCTTCAACCAAACTCATGCTACCAAGAATATAAGTTAATAGACTGAAAAAGTTATATTTGAATGGAAAATCTGCATCTTTATATAATAGAATGGTAATAAAATCCCATACCAATTATCCGATTCTTATGCTCAAAGTAGACATATTCTTTCATGCCTTAATTTTATGTTTTTTCTTTGCCCCGCACTAAAAGCACCAACATAATTATGCCTTCCAAGGTTGAATAAGGTCCCTGAAAAGCTACTCAAGTTATTATTTGACTCTCTTTTTATTTCTAGTATTTAGGTTATATAGTTTCAGAGGTTTTTTTTTTCTTTTTTAGCAAAATAAATGCATGGCTAGTTTTAGCATTTCTTATAATTGTGTTAAAAAAAACAAGTTTGCTAATAAACGAGACATGGAAAAAAAGGTTAAATGCATTAATCTCTAATTTGTATGTGCATGCAATGCAGGTATATCTCATTTTGTTTAGTTTAAGCACATAAAAAAAACTTAGTTTATAATTCCAAAATAAGCCGTTAAAAACAGGGCATTTTTTGTAATGAATATTATCTATATATATAAAAATGAAATACCATTCACGCATCATCACAAAATCTCCAGAACCATAAAACCTATAAAATTGAAATTTACCATGTATATTCCTCTTAGCTTCTAGGTGCTCACTAAGAAAGGATTTTTCAAAATGACCATCAGATCATTAGTATTTGTTATGTTATTATTAACACGCTCTGATACTAAGGAGTTAGACGTTCTACTCTCCCTCCCCACCTGAAAAGAACTCTGTTCCAACTGCCACTTGGGCGTGGGCGTGGCTAGCATGTGACTTTTCCGGCCTGCGAGCTGGGAGTTTAGACATTCTACTCCCCACCTGAAAGGGAGAGAAGGGGGTAAGATAGGAGAGGCTTCTGTGGGACAAGCCTGAGGGAGTGAAGGAGATAGGAGAGGATCAATGGGGCCAGCCTGAGGGAGAGAAAGAGAGAGGAGAGGTCGATAGTAACTATTCATTAATTTTCAAGCTGTAAATGTCTATTTATCAAGTCCGGTTACATAGTTTCGTAGCGGAGCACAGGTATCCAGCCAGTTTAAAGTATTTCTAAGTTTTCTAGAAGAAAACTATTCTATGGCAGATTACATACAATAAAATAATTAAACATTATTAGAATCAGTATTAAAATAATCAGAGTAAAAGTTTACACGTTTTTTTAATTGCTAAATTCCAGTTGTAACCAGATACCTAGACAGAAGAATTCAGCAAAAACTTTAGGTAGACAAATGGATCTTTAGAACTTTCTTAATGTTTAAAATTGTTTGCTTTTTTTATGCATTGCACTTTTTCTTTTACTTATGTTTCTAAATTCCTTCGGCTTTCCATTTCCAAATATATACTGAACTAGCCTTTTGTTGTTTCGAGGCAGTAATGATTTGGGAGGTCTTTTAAAAATCAGTTAATTATATCCATATCATGATACCCTACGGGAAAAAAATTACAATCTATGGTTCATTCTTATTTCAACTTACAAAACATGCCCAACTACTTTAATTCCCATTTTTACAGTCCTGGAAATGTGATCCCAGAATAAAATGTCCCAGTCAACATGGATAAATCCAAATTAAGAACTCATTCCAATCTCTTTACTGTCACACAATTTTTTACCTAAAGTCTGTTATTATTGTGCTTCATGCATTTTCACTAAGGCAGACATATTGGGGTCCTCCAGGGCAGTCTCTTCCTTGCCTTTCAAACTCCTCTTTATATAGTAATAGCATTTAGACTCGTATACCACTTCACAGTGCTTTGCAGCCCTCTCTAAGCGGTTTACAGAGTCAGCATATTGCCCCCAATAATCTGGGTCCTCATTTTACCCACCTCGGAAGGATGGAAGGTTGAGTCAACCGGGAGCCGGTGAAATTTGAACTGCCGAAATGCAGCTAGGAATCAGCTGAAGTAGCCTGCAGTACTGCACTCTAACCACTGTGGCACCTCAGCTCCATTATCTCATCAATTTGATTTTACCTTTGTATTGTGTTTTTAGAATTTTGATTGCCATTGACCAAATAAACAGTATTGCATTATATTGCTCCACACGTCTCCTTCTACAATCACGGTTGTAACTGGTTGTCACTTCTACCAGCTGAAACATTTTTGACTGTACGTGAACATAAGACCGGCAAATCTGATTTGTTTTGGGTGGCCTGTGGTTGTCAAAGAAGTCTTACAAAGCTTGCAACACTGTCGCATTGAATCTATCTCCTGTCTAACATGAGGGTTACTAAGCTTCCAAAGTAGATTCTAAGGAGAGTGGCCACAAGGCCCAATCTGTATTTTCTGATACCTTGATAAGGTCTCTCTATTCTTCCTACAATTCCTCTTTGAGCAGGAGCCTTTTTTTGGTCTGTCTCAAACAGCACTCCCATCTCCATGGCAGCATCATGGTAATCTATCTCTTTGACTTCCAAGCAGTTTTAGTTGTCCTGTTCTTTGTCACATTCCTTTTTTTCAAACTTCTCACAAAAATGCAACCTTTTCTAGTGTAGTAATTCCTATTCCTATTTGGTCCTTTCTTTTTCTTTATCTGTCCCTTCTTTCATGCTTCTATGTAGGCACATAGTCCATTCTTGCTCCATCTATGAAGCCTTGCCAGAGTTCCAGTGGCATACAGAATAGTGTGGTATTTGTGTGTTAGGGCATTTTTGCTATTGTCTCTGTAAGTCTGCTTCAACTGGTAAGGAGCCCAAGGTGAGCTCTAATGGTATTTAAAGCTATTCTTTTGAATTGGAGCTTGAAATGGTCTCTATTACTTTGTTTGGTCAATAATTGTGTTACAGTATTGTGAAGCAAATGATATTTCCACAGAGATGTCAAAGCCAGCTAAAGTACCATTCTCTAGTAGTCTCAATATGATATTACCCCAAAAATGCATCACTGTGGCCAGATACAAAGTATCACATTTCACTGGAAGATTTAAGAAGAAAAGGAAGCTAAAGAATCTACAAAATTTCACGCTATAATGTATGTGTCATTGGTTTTTAAGTTGCTGAAAGGTGGATATTTTTGTAACAATTCAATAAAGGTCTTAAAAAGTTGTTATTCCAGAAAAGAATAGCATCTCTATATTCCTGCATATAGATTCCTATGGGATCCTTGGCACTGGAATATATTACTTTGTAATGCTGTTTATTTATTTGGTTATGTCTATTTTTTTTAAATCCTGTTTACACGTGGTAGGATTATAAAATGCTCAGAATCAGATAGCAATTGGAGTGACATGGAAGCCAAATAAATAAAAACTTAAATAAATAATTTGTTTCCTATTTGAAACAAGTCCTGAGCCACAATGCATTTTTGAATGCATTGCCTTGTAAAAGTAAACCATAGCAATAGCAATAGCATTTAGATTTATATACCGCTTCATAGTGCTTTTACAGTCCTCTCTAAGCGGTTTACAGAGTCAGCATATTGTCCCCAACAATCTAGGTCCTCATTTTACCCACCTGGGAAGGATGGAAGGCTGAGTCAACCTTGAGCCAGTGAGATTCGATCTGCTGAACTGCAGATCTTGAAGTAGCCAGCAGTACTGCACTCTAACCACTGCGCCACCTCGGCTCTTAATTTATAAGCTAACTACCAGTATCTAAAATCATAACTGATTTTTAATACATTTCTCCTAAGGGAGAATTTCTCCCTTAGAAATTGCTTAAGGTGAAATGTATTCATCTTGTGGATGATTAGGCATAGTTAATGCTAACGTGCATTGGCACCAGGGCTATCTGCTATGCTGGCCCTATTTTGAATGGGACCTTCAGTAGATCTTGTACAAGTTGTGTGTTCTGTTATATGTAAGACACGGTTGTCTAGTCTTTTGGCTTGCCCGGGATTCATTGAATGAAGAGGAATTGTCTTGATCCATGTGTAAAATACATGATCTAGTTAATGTACATAAATGACCAACTTCCTTTTTAAAAATATTTTTTATTATCTTGTGGGGTCGCATGCGGCCTGTGGATCACAAGTTGGACATGCCTGATAAGATCTACCTACGCCCTCACCCTTCTTAACTCTTATGCAAGATGTCACTCTGGAAGACATGATGACGTAGGCGTACTACATTAATAGCAAACAGATAGCAGCCCTGCCCATTTGCCAAAGTCATTTCTTTCAACCACCTACACACCCAAGCAAGCAGGAATTTCTTCTGTGTTTATGAACAATAGTTTTAGGAACCTGCTACAGTACAGACATATAGCATGAGAATATATGTCACCCTTCTTCAAGGAAGGGGAGGGTGGCATGTTGCCCAGATACAATCCCTCTTAACTAATCCATTTAACCTCATCCATTATGCAGAAACAATGAGTGGCCATTCATCCGTGTGTGTGTGTGTGTCTTTGCAAACAATGATGGTTTAGCTAGGAACATACATGTAGGAAATACATAACAGGTAGCTAATAATACTTGTCACATTCAGAGTTCTTAATTTTACTTGCCTAGGCTCACTTCACCAAATGTATCAAATTGTGTTTCAGTGTGGTGTGTGAACTGATTCAATTTCTTCATTGCTAGTTTTTACCTTAATATCACCATGTCATCCATTTGTTTTCACTTTCTACCTTGAGTTTTAAGATAAGGACTTCTATATCTTACTATTTTCTGCCAGTAGAACGGTGCCATCTTAATGATTCTGCTCCCTGTTTATATTTCAATTGCCAATTTTTCGAAATTGTCTCTATGTATAACTGAATAGAAAAGTGCTAAACTACAGTCCTGCTATATACCTTTCCCAGTCTTGAACCAGTCTGTATCTCCATAAGATATTTGACAGTGGATTAATTTAAATGTTCCGTAATGTACACTTCCCTTGGGTACTTCCATAATATTGTCATGTTCAGTGCAGTTTAAAAATTTGCTGTGGCATATAAAATTTGAATATAGTTATTCCACAATCCTGTGCATATTTGCAAGGCGCTTTGTCTTCCTCTTCTAAAACCAGTTTGTATTGTACGCCAAGCAAATTCTTTTTTCAATTGTTATATATGAGATCCAACCAAATTTTGCTGGCACCTGAATCAGGGTTACAGTGCCATATTTAGAGTAGTCATTCTTCTTTTTGAATGGGATGAACCCTGATCTTTCTCAGTGTTTTTAGCCATTCATTGGTGTCCCATGTTTTTTGACACAGCTTTATAATTGTTGTTCTGATGGTCCAGAGGATTTTCCTTTGGGCAATTGTTTCAGTGTTACCTCCTTTTCTAATATATCAAGTATAGATATATCTAATATATCTATAATGTATCTTCAGATTACTATTTGTTACATGGTTGGTTGGTTGTTGTTGTTTTTTAAAAAAGACTAGTTGTATACAATTCCTCAGTGT
>JANHFK010001733.1:203573-220866 GCA_036250565.1 Sibynophis collaris
TGCAAAATCTCCATTCCCACCCCACTCTGGGGCCAGCCAGAGGTAGTATTTGCCGGTTCTCCGAACTACTCAAAATTCCCGCTACCGGTTCTGCAGAACCTGCTGAATATCACCCGTTTTGGATGATATGTCAGCATTCACCAACACCCAACGACAACTATTCTTGAAAGCACACCCTGCTCTTGCACAATTTTTGATGGCTGTGGAAACCGCGCAAAAGTGGAGTAGGATCTGGTGTGACTTTTGAAGCTTCCAAAAATCTCACAAAAACAAGGTGTGCTTTCGTGTGGTTTTCGGAGGCTGCAGAAGCCACAAAAGAGCATTCTCCAAAACTGCTTCACGAACAAAGGCCTTCGGTAACCCAGAGTAGTTCTGGGTAGTATACTGCTGGGCCCCTGTGACGCCTTGAGGAATGGCATAAGGCAGCCTTTTTGAGTGGCAGTGATGGCCCTAGGGCTGAAGTTGAGATATGGACCTCTACTTTAGGCCCAGCCTTGGTCCTGCCGCTGAATACCACTCTTCAGGTTGGACTAGATGTGGAGGAAAGAGAAAAATGTTTCTCTTTTACTCAGGGTTGTGACACACCAGCAGAGTCCAAGTTAGGCATTTTCTGAATTTTTGACACACTGAGCTGAAAAAGTTTACTATCACTGGAATAAGCTGTAAAAACGTACAATTTAAAACCAAACCAAACTAAGTAGTAACTGAAGATCAGTTCATACAAATATGAACTTGCCTCTCATCCATCCACACACACCCCACACACACACACAAAAACAGGCAGAATAAAGGATAAGAATTTAAATCTGAAGTAGTCTTGTTCAAAAACATTTTCTATGGTATCCTAGGAAGAATTTACCACCTACAGGCCTCATTTGAAAACCGCTACCTCATCAGTATTTTTAGGAAGGACCAAATGAAAGCAAACAAACCAGTCTTCTAAGGTAACAATTACTAAATGGCCATTTTAATGGCCTCAACAAAGCGGCATCGTTAAAGCCTCTTGTATATAAACACTTCTGCTATGAACTACTCTATGTTTTGTTGTATATTACTCTATTGATATAGCTGTTCTGAATTATGTCATACCCACCCTTAAATGGAATAACCATCACATGTATAAATTGCATTAAAAAAAAATAAATCCAGAATTTTAAACCAAGGGGCGCAGGTGAAAAAAATATAAGACATTTACAACAGCTAGATGAGCTGGGCAATTTTTTTCAGCCCTGGGGTCATATGCAATGCTCACTGATGAATTGGCAGCCGAACACTTGCACAGACGAGAAGAGAAACAAAAGCCTTACCAACAATCTCAGGCCATCTAGGATTGTGAGAAAAGAAAAATTAAAGTCTCTCATTTTCCCTCTGACTCACTTGTGCTGGAGCTGATTTTCTAAAAGGTGCTATTTACTTCTAAAAGGTATGTATGTATGTATGTATGTATGTATGTATGTATGTATGTATGTATGTATGTATGTATGTATGTATGTACCTATCTACCTACCTAATTAATTTGTTTGCTGCCTGTCTGGCCACAAAGCCATTCTATTCCTACTCATGACCACAACATCCACTCAGCCCTAAATCTAGGCTTGATTGATTGATTGACTGATTAAATTTGTTTCCTGCCCATCTCACCACAAATCAACTCTATTCTTACTCATGACCACAATATCCACTCAGCCCTAAAGCTAGGATTTTCCAGCTGTGATTTTGAAACATTCTGAGCCTTGCAGGAAGAGATCAATTTTCTGCATAGCCAGCAGGGACTCCAAAGAAGCAGGATGTCCTTGGTACCTGCAAAAGGCCCCAGATTTCCTATCCCAGGCCTAAGTGGGTCTTCATGTATTGCCCAGATTTGGCGGCCGGAAAGTTTATCAAGGGAAGCACTTCATAATGAAGTGCTACAATTAAAAAAAAACCTAATACAGGTAGTCCTTAACTTACAACTGCTTGTTTAACAACCAAAGTTACAACCAACCCAACAAAGAGGACTTACGACTTGGATTTGAAGTTCCAATGGTCAGACCCCTCCGCTGCCATATGACTGAACGTTATGAGCTTGGTAACACAGCTGCATTTATGGCTGTTTGTAGTGTCTCATGGTCACATGACTGCATTTTACGATGCTTTTGCTGAAAACCAGCACTTACTTCGTTTTCGGCAAAACCGTGCCCATAATGGACCATTCGTTCACTTAATGACTGCAAAAGAGTCGCATGATTGAGTTCGTCATGTGTCCAAACCGCTTACAACCATTATAACATACAACCATAATGGGCAGGTTCCATTATGATCATATGTCGAGCCCTATCTGTATTTACCATTCTTACCTCATTTTTGGCAGTGGAACAACACCATTCAAGAGTCACTTTGCCACACCTGGAGTAGGCCATCTTTTGATTATATGGTCTGAAGCCATTTGGATATTTAAAAAAACAAACAAACCAACTCTTTAAATGAAAGGACACCATGGCCTAATAGTTAAAGCAAACTTCAGTCAGTTTGCCACACAGCAGTTCATCCAAGTGATGGAGCCAATTATTCTCTCTCACCTAGCCTACCTCTCGGAATTATTGTGGGGAAGAAAAAGAAGGAAGAAACCCAATGTATACCATCATGATCTTCTGAGAAGCAGGATATACATCTAAAAAATGAATACATTGGGGTTTTGAAATAGAAGTTTGTTCAGCTGCTGGAATACAAGTAAATGGGGTCAAAATATTCAGCTCTAGTCAATAATCTTGTGAGCCTGTGTTGGACAAATCCCTGGTTTTGAACTGTTTTCAGGACCCTGCCATTTATTAACCCCTTATAGCACAGATGTCAAACTCGCCATGTCATGCTGCCGTCACCTGGTGTTTCACAATGTTTTTCCCATTTGCGGAGCTGGGGTAGGTGTGGACTGCGTGTGACGCATCCGGCCCACAGACCGCTAGTTTGACACCCCTGCCTTATAGTAACCTAAATCACTAGAGCAGGGATGTCAAACTCAATTTCATTGAGGGTTGTGTTTGACCTCAGGGGGCTGGGTGGGCATGGCCAGCTCAACGTCATTCGTGTTGGGGGGACCGAGCACTCTGCCAGAGTAAACAGAGCTCGGGAGGGCATCCCAAGCTCCGTTTTCACTGGCAGAGGCATCGCGAGCCCGTCCTTTGCTGTTTCCAAGGCAGCCCCGTGGGCCAGATCTATGCACCCCGTGGGCTGAATTCAGCCCGCGGGCCTTGAGTTTGACACCCCTGCACTAGAGCATCATTAACCACAAATATGTGTTATATCTTATTTACAAATTATAGTTGGCCGCACCTCCTTCTCTTGCCAATATTCTTTCAATTTTAGATAACATCTGCTTTATTGATTGATTCATTCATTCATTCATTCATTCATTCATTCAAATGATCTCTAGTCATTCTGTTAGTCATCCTGCTCACCATACATAGCCATTTGCTCATATTTCTATACCATGGAAACACACAGCCATTCAAAGCTGTTTTGCAGAAAAGGAGCAGTAAAAAAAAAAAACTATAGCGTGGACAGAGGGTTTCCCCACATGTCTGTCCATTGACTCAGAGGTGAATTGGTCTCTCCGGTCTATCTTTGGAAGTGTTTCTTCTTCAGCTGGAGCACTGATTCATGACCCATAGCGTGTCTATCAGTTGGGAAGCAAGGAAGGGAAATTAGTTGGTGGCACGAGCTGGCTCTTTGCCTGGAGCTGCAATTTGACACATTAATCAGATTTTATTTTAATGTTTGCACCTGGAATTTAACACACTATCAGGAAATCTGTATGGCTTGGAAGATAAGGCGATTTTTCCCCCTCTCTATTGATTGTTAACCATTACAAAGAGAGATGCACACGTATTCTTCTTATAAAGAATCTTCCTCTTAGTAAGACTCTTATTATGGCATATTACCAAAGACAAAGGGCTAGTTGACAACAGGGAACTATAGGACAAGTGGTCCAAAAACTGAACCAAGTTATTCTCCAAAGTATGTCTTTTTAGATGCTGATAAAATAAATAGAGCGGTGTTGTCCTGCTTTGCTGAAACCCTTTCTCTCCTGCAAAGCCAAACTATGACACAGGCTACATTTCCATTTCATTTAGTCTGAAGTAAATTTATTTAATCACCAAACAAATCCCGACTTTATAGTGTTTATACTTAGTCTTAGGTGTGACTATTACATTCAGTGGGGTCTACTCATAAATACAGATACACAGAATTACCTTCTTTTTTTTTTAGTTTATCCTGCTCCATTTCAAAGACAATGTTGAAGGAGAGAGCTTGGAACACACATATCTGGTTACAGAGCTGTCAAAGTACAATAATGAATGTAATGCTACCCAATGTCGGTGAAGGCCAGTCACATTTAACAAATGCACGGAAGCTATGCCTACTGATCATAGATGAATTTTTTAGGCTTGGAGGCAACATACTGTTTAAAATGACTTGCTAGAAAAGCAAACAGCAGGAGAGCATTGTTGCTGTCAAACCCCAATTATGTGCGTCCTAGGTTTGCTCTTTTACTAGACTAGATGAACATCAGTTATAAGGTTAGGACGTATTTGTGTATGGGGCAGTGAATCACATGTGAGAACTACCTTAAAACAATGTTATAACATTAAAATGAAAAATTTGCCTAATTCTTTGGAAAATATATTTAAACCAAGATTCAAAGAGGGGGGAAAAAATTGTATGAAAGCGTTGTAGTAGGTATTACATTTTAATGGGAATGGAGCTACATAGCATTCATAATTAAGATTTTTTTTTTTAAATGCCCATATAAATAACATGAAATGTCAAGGTCCATGTTTGATATCCCTTCTCTATAAATACATATTCACAGAATTTTCAAATATATGGTTTGGGAAATACATATACAGAACATGGAAGAGTAAATAAAAGTGTGTATATGCACATAAACATCCTTCCAAAAAAATGAGTCCTGCAATTTACACTATGCAAATGGTAGAGTTTAGTCTCTCAATTCCAAACCGGGTTAATGCTGGAATAGGGCTTTGTTATCATTACAATGGCATTTTTCCACTTATTCTGAATTATTCAAAGTGCAGCCTTAGTACATTCTTTCAAATTAAATGACTCACCAGAAATGCTTGCTATATAAAACACTGATTGACCACCTACGAAACACCATTCTAGCTTCTGAGATCCGATATCCCTCCTTTCAAAGGCTTGCAACAAAACATTAATGTGGCTGTGCACATTTCAAAGATAATTTGAAAAAAATAAGTGTTTTGGGCCCTCTGCCAGTTCAGCACTTCTCTGCTACTCATTAAGGTTTTTCAGACTATATTGCTTGGAACTCACGGGTTCTGTGAGAACTTGATGGGGTGCCATTACAGATTTAAGGCAAAGAAGAAAAAAAAAGTCCATTCAGTCAATTTTCTTTCACTAAAACTTTGCCTTTTGCTCAGAGGTTCCACAGTGAAAAAACAAAGCAAAACAAAAACTAAACGAAGATTTTGTGGGCTGAAAATGTTTTAAAACTCCTTCAACTAAGTAAGTCATTGTTGTTGGTTTTTCTATGCTTCTGAATGAGGCTAAAAATGTTATGGCTACATTACGATTCCCAAGAATTTCAATATGTGGATTTCTTAAAGAAATACACAGTATTTCCCCCCCCAGACTAGATAGGCAATCAGAAAAGTGATGGGCTTCTTTAAGAAAAAACAGAGAATTGCTGAAATTCTTCTAAGTCTGAAATACTGTTTTCAAACTTTTCTAAACAGCCCTAGCAACAAACCTTTTTGAATTGATCTTAAATATCCTAAACTTACACACATTTACAGTGGGGATGGCTTAGGAAACTGCAGACTCAATTTGATTTCATGGGATCAGGAAGTAAAAGAGAAAATGGACTAGAAAAGTTAGAAAGATGGTCTATGGGCAATCCTCACCAGCAGGAATGGGTACTACTTACCTTCGCTACCTGCTCATACCAGCAGCGCATACACGCTTGCTTCGCATATGACACATGATGTCCTAAGTCAAGGACAACTTGTACTATATAAAACCGTGATGGCGAATTATGGCACACGTGCCAAAGGTGGCACGGAGAGCCCACACTGTGGGCACGTGAGCTGTCACCCAGCTCAGCTCCACCACGCATGCACACGCGCTTCCTGCCAGCCAGCTGATTTTTGGGTCTCTGTCGCACATGGGTGGGGGACGGGGCGCATGCGTGGGGGGTCACACATACATCGCATTATGAGTACACTTTCGGCACATGATGACAAAAAGGTCAGCCATCAGTGGTCTAAAGCATACCAAAGTACAAATGACATATGACATTTAATACCCTGTTTCCCCAAAAATAAGACCCAACTGGAAAATAAATCCTAGCATTATTTTTCAGGATTTTCGTAATATAAGCCCTACCCCCCACAAATAAGTCCCAGTTAAGATTGTCAGCCAGATGGATGCATTTAGTACAGTATTTCCCCCAAAATAAGACCTAACCAGAGAATAAGCCCTAATGTGTCTTTTGGAGCAAAAAATAGTATGAGACCCGGTCTTATTTTCGGGAAATCACGGTAGAACTTCTGAAAGCCAAAGAAATCCCATCTCTCAGTATACTACTGTACATTCTAGGCACAACCATTGTTCCAAAGAAACACCTGGTCAAGTGGTTAAGCAACAATTTGTACAGGTAGTCCTTGACTTATGACCATAATCAAGCCCAACATTTTTGTTGCTAACAACAAGACAGTTGTTAAGTGAGTTGTGGCTCATTTTACAACCTTTATTGCCACACTTGTTAAATGAATCACTGCAATTGTTAAGTTAGTAGCATTGTTGTTGAGTGAATCCGGTTTCCCCATTGCTTGTCAGAAGGTTGTCAAAAGCTGATCACATGACCACAGACCTGAGTCGGTTGCTAAGCATCTAAATTTTGATCATGTGACCATGGGGATGCTGCAATGGTCATAAGTATGAAAAACAGTCGTAAGCCACTTTTTTCATTGCAATTGTAACTTTGAAGGGTCACTAAATCAACTATTGTAAGTTGAGAATTGCCTGTATAGCTATAGCATATGGGATGAAATTGTATATGTGTATGAACAAAAATCACAAATAATTTATGCCGTTTATTAAATCTAGAAGAATGTGGAGGAAACAAAATAGAAAGATGAAGGGTTGAATACTGTATGCTGTGTTTTTCAGGACATCCCCTGAAAAGATGAACTGAAAATCTCCAGGAACATTTTATATTAACATAAACAGGAATGTATTATAAGGATGAGTATGAATAATCCTAGCAATTAAAAAAAATGTCATCTAAATCCTTCAGAATCAATCTAGGCCTTACCAAATCCTAGAGTATTGTATACATTATATAGTGTCCTGGTATATAATGGAGCTGAGTTTATAATATATTATATAGCTTTTTTTTTTTAATGACTGGAAAAAAATAAGTTTCCTTTAAAAGGAGTAATTTTTAGGCGCTTTGGTCACATCAGTGTATAATAAACCTCCTCCCCGTATTAAATTTTAAAAGAAGCAACTGGCCCATAGCTTTGTTTTTGTTGCTTGTGATTTGCAAGCCTCTTATTTCAAATATGCTATACTTTAGTGCAAATGTCAGTAAGATCATAAAACAAAACAGATTGAAATGCCCATTTGTTACATCGCAGTAGTTTTAAAACTGCTTGAAAACCTAGGCGTGTTGCCTCACTGTATCCTGAAAGATTTAATCCCACACGCAACAAATATATAGAAGTCCAGATCCCACCATACTGCTACACATTCTATATTACATCTTCCAATCTGTGCTTGAAGTTGAACAGTTTTATACTGGAGGCTGCCTATGTTTGCCATAGCGAGAGGGCAGTTCACATGAGGAAGCATCTCACATAACCGACCTGCTCTCCAAGGACTCAGCAAATCAGCCTTAAAATCAATAGCCAGCACATGATAACTCTAAACCTCTGCATATAAACTTACAATTACATACGAATTATAATAATAAAGTCACAAAAGTTACTAAACCATTTGAGCCAGCTACAGCTATATTACCAAAGGCACATTCATATTATCACCTCATCTTATCTTCACAATAACAACTCTAAAATAGGTTAGTTAGAGAGAGAGAGAGAGAGAGAGAGAGACTAGGCCTATCACCCAATGAAATAAGTAAACCAATGTTCAAGTAGGAGTTCCATAGTCTTAGCCTGACTTGTTAATCACTCACATACCTTCTGCATCGCTAGCGTAGTATAAGAAGATGTTTAAAAAATGTTTTTGCTTAAATCAACATTCCTACTCTAAGCACTCTCCAGATTTGTGGTACTATAAACACCACTATCCATGCGCCGCCTAAGGAACTGTAGTCTAACACATCCCGATGGGGGAATTCTGGTATAAATAGAAAAGAAAAAAAAATCTTTTCAAGTTATTATTTATGATTCTTCCTTAAGGCCAAAGAAGTTCTACTTTCCATCAAGGAAGAAATGCCCCCAAACTCCTAATGCCCTGCCAGATTTGGCAAAATGATTATTGCTTTAATAACTATCAAGAAATATTTGTACAACTGTAACACATTTTCTCTGTTTAAATGTTTGTAAAGATAATTAAAAAGTAAACCAGAAATTAGACTCAGTTCCCATATGACTACCCTTATGTTAGCTTTGCCCTCCACAAATCTGAGTACTTAACATAGCATGATTACATGCATGTACTCATATGTATTATCCCAAATTGGGCAATGATTTTGTTTTTCCTTATGGGACGCTGTATATTTGAAACCATTATATATATTAAAAAAACATTGTTTTCATTTAAAACAAAAAATGGGGGGAAAGTTTAACCATTTCACCTCATCTCATGTTTAACTATAGTTAACATGAGGTTATTATGTTATGTTTAGTATGTGGTTAAAAATAATTGTTGTATTCCTTTCTCTAAGCTAATTCATTTTTCCCCCGAGTTGAATTTGTGCTGAGATGCACAGATTTCAGCAAAACTTAATGTCAGGCCCATTTGAAAAAGGAAGTTTCAGAGAGCAAAGTAACATTATAAGAAGCAGCCCAATTGTCAAGAGCATACTCTGCTTTCTGAGATAAAGAGGAAAACACCTCTGCCTTAAATTTATCCAGGCTTATTTTTTCTTTTTCTCATTGTGGAGCCAGAATCGTAAAGTCATCTTCTGTAATATATCCTATTCAGCTAACAGAGGCAACTCAGGCCCCACCCTATTTGAATTCTGGGCTGTTTTCTTTTCTTCCCAGTTCAGCTGCGCATAGCAAGGGACATTTTTTATTAACGTTAAATCAGCAAAGAAAAAGACCGTCCAGCTTTTCCATCTGAGGCTGCAATTGTAGGAGTCCTGCTTTAAAATAAATCCCAATGAATTCCAGCAAATGTTACTAAGAAATAAAGATACATGGAGAGGGCATTAAGTGATAATGCAAAATGTGGGACTAACACTAACTTCCTAGACACCAACTCCCAGACAAGTGGAAATAAGACAGTAGTTTAGCTCATAGCTTACAAAATACAGTAGTATAGTTGGGACACAATTATGCAATCACTAAGGTTTCTAATTTGTAAATTTAATAGACAAATTAAGGAATCACATTTTGAAGTGTTTAGAACTGCAGGGAAAATAATATGTGAATACTTGCATGTGCATTTAATTCACCATTTAATTTACCATTAAATATTTGCAAACTACAAAGCATTTCCCTCAAAGAAGAAAATTATTCTACTGTTCCTGTTTGTAGAGGCTACAAAGTATCAGTGCTGGTTTTTAACTTCAATAGCATTTTTTCTTTGCTGATGTTTATACGGTTATATTATTATTACCGCTATTATTTTAAATGTTAAGATGCCAAATTTGCAAATAATTGAAAATTATCAGGCCCATTGTTTATAAACTAGCAAAAAGACAGAAGTCAAATAATTGCTTTAGTCTGAGAAGCACCTACATTGCTGATTCAGAGGTTCTTCGTTATTTAACTACTTTTAAAATTTATTCCATTTATATACTAGATACTCTTGACAAAGCCAACTCCCCTCATTTTATTTGAGGGGGGCAGGAGAGATGCGGAAGATAGGAAAAGTTGCAAAACTGCAATCATACACCTTCGGGTCTCTCCCTGGCTTTCAAATTGCACCGATCTAAGCTTATGGAACCTCTTAGTGCATCTCATAAATGCAGAACCAAAATGTCCTCAGAATGATGGCTCTATTCACTGTGCATACTTCTTAAAAATAGGCAGAAATGGACAATGGGAACCCATGATGGTTTCAATTTATTGTTGGCTTATATCGCTGAGCATGACAAAGGAATAGACAGAAATAGACAAGCCTAAAGCTCACAGGGGGGAAAAAACGAAGATACAAAGCATTTTCAAAGATAACCCAATCCTTCCTCTTCTTCTGATCCACTGCACAGACATTTAGCCTGAACCTGTCCAGACTAAAGTCCTTTAAACATCTGTGCAAATAGTGATTTAATACAGTCCATTTCTTCCTTCCACAATAAAAGCATGAAGCAAGTATCAACACTGAAGCATTCACTCACTGACAGCAGCCTATACAGCCCTTCTCCTATGAATAGAAGAGCATGCTATCCACGCATAGAGCTGCTGCTAGTTGGAACAGCAAAGATATTTGGGAGGGGTGTGTGTTGGACTTGCTGTACTTTAATCTAGTGCTCCATGTGAGTCAATGGAGTATGGACTAAGACTGTGGGGACTTCCATTGAAATCCTCATTCAGCAACTTTAGGCCACACCCCATTTGAATTCTTTAGAAGAACAGCAGCATTTTAAAAGAAATGATAATTTTAATAGCCCACATTTTTATACCTAAAAGAGAAATAATGTCATCTTTGGGGGGGTAGGGGGAGAGAAATAATATTTCAGCAGGAGTGTATGCCATGAACTAATCAAAGGCAAAGGTCTAGAAAGAGTTCTAGAAATAGAACTGCATCCCACTATGTCTGTCAGTGATGGAAAGCCATGAGATACCAAGCCGATTTCTCAGAACTAGAGAAGCCCAGAGAAACATTTGGGGGATGTGGAGGGGGAGAAATGAGAGTAAGTCCATCCATTCAATGTTGGAGGCAGCTGACGGTCATTCATTTTACCATTTATCCATTCAAGAAAATTAGCTGAAACCTTGCAAAACTCCCTTTTCGCCATTGAAAATAGCCCGGCCTCTAGAAATGTTGCATTGCACAATATCTTTTAGTAATAGTACATGTAGTAATACAATCTTGTCTCTAAGCCAAACTTGACCAACAAAGTCAGACTATCCTTTAAGGAAATGTGGCCAACACAAACAGCACACAGAAAAAACTGCAGCCCATCGAAAACAGCTTCAGCTTAAAACAACATCACTGACAAAGTACTTTCCTTTCTATGGCTTTCTTTTATACTTATGAGATAATGAGCCAGTTAAATCTAAGCCATATGACAGCAAAGGAATTCAGGAGAAGTGGAGAAAAAATAACAACAGCATCAACCACAAAAGAAGGGGTAGTTTAGTTAGCATCATACCTTGCACATACCAAAACATGGCGTATCCTTATTAAGAATTCAAAGTAACAGGAGTAAACAAAAGACTCCATGAAGCTTCTTGTTATTTCATTTCTTCATCCATTGCTTCAAATCTAGATTTCCTTCTCTATGTTGAGTTCACTTATTCCAGGGTAATTCCTATAGTATGATAAACTACCACCCGGGCTAAAGCAAAGAGGTTATTATGTTGGTGGCAAGGCAGGTTTAAATCTTCACTAAATTCACTAAATCCTTCTTCTTCTGAAGAAAATCATCCACAAACCCTTTGGTGGGAAAAATATTTCCAATGTAATGTCCATATTTATGCTCTGCCTTGTTAAACACACCACCTTTTATGACTAATTTCCTAATCCACATATTTTCTAGCTGGCTTTTAACTGAACTAGAGCCTTGTATCACTTTTCTCCCTATAACAGGGATATTATGTCCCCATACAGTTGCCCTGTTTTCTTCTGGCTCTGCTGCTGCATCTTTAAAATTGACTTGCTGGAGAAAGAAAGAAAGTTTCCAAGACGTAGGAAACTTGTTTGAAAAATTAATCTATAAAGATTTTCCTGGTGGATTTCTGTACCATTCTTGCTGCTCAACAAGAGAGGGAGGCCAAAGAATTAGGTGGACATTATAACTGTCCTGCAGATACATGCTTACTCAGAAGCTGCTCCTACCTGAATTCAGTAGGATTTCTTGAGGTCTAATCAGATAGCAACTTTTAGGAACTAAAGGTACAATCCAAAAACAATAGGGCTTGCTGCTGAATAAACCCAGGACCAAGAAAAATATTGTATTTGTTTTGGACAGATATAATAATGTCTGCATTATTGCCTGAGTCCTGCAAAGGAGAAGGCGCGGTATATAAATTCGAATAAACTTCAAACTGCAATAGAGTAGTGGAATATAAAAATCCTTCCTTGCATGCACCCTCTCTCTGCTATTATGGGAAACTGATTTATTTCTTTCAGCTACTTGCTAAATATCTCACTTAGGTTGTTGCAGGTGCATATGGTAGAAGTATATCCCTCCATTAAGCCCAATGTCAAGGAAAGTTTGTTTCTAAAGCTCTTTATATAGAACGAGTCTCGCAAATGCCAACAAGAAGGCATTTAAACTAAGATCATTTCTTCTCCCTTCTTAGAAACAATCCTGTAAGTACCTGAGTGCTCAAACACATGAAAGAACCAGGTTGCCTCTTTTGATATCTCTCGCCTCCATGGAGCCTTTCTTGTCGGAAGGCAGAAATTTCTTTTGAAAATAAATGGCATCCCTTCCAATGTGTTCAGATTATTTCCTGGGTGCCTGAGTTATCCCTCAAAAAGGTTGCTTGATATTTAATTCACTTCAACTATCACAATAATATTTTACAGAGCAAACCTTATTTCTGCAGCACCAACTTTATGAGTTTCTCTGTAGCAAAAGGCAATTCCATTGGTGAGAACTGGGATGGGGAAAAGAGAAACAAAATAATGACCAGAAAATAGGTACAGCACTACACTTTCTTCACATCAATAAGCATACGCATGATTGCACAGTAGAGTACACAAAAGGACTCACAGGTGTCAGTGTTGGTAGAAAAAAAATAAGGTCTGCAGCAGTCTGTTTCTAGACCAATTTTTCCAAAAATGCAATCACTAAACTCAACAGCCTGTGCCCTCAAGTAAGCAAATTTTCAGATAACCGCAGCCTTGTACCTGTACTTCCAGCTAGCATTTAAAGATTCTTTGAAATTGTTCCAGAACAATTTCAAATAACAAAAACAACTTGCAGAAATGTGAAATTCTGATTTGAATCATTACTGAATCATTTTTATCTTAAGTTTCATTAAAGCAAAGCAAAAAGATGCTTGGACAACCCGCATAGGCTCATATTGCAATACGGGTTGCAAGCTTGCACAAAGGTTAGGCGTTTTAAAGATAAATAAATTATTTTGATTTAACCATTTTGAGAAATGTAGGTTTTATCTTTAAAGTCTAAATTAAATACTTTTTAAAAAATGTTTATCATGCACAAAAATACAGGAACAGGAAAAATGTTGCTTAATACTGCATAATATTTAATAGAAAAATATGGCATCTTTAAAAACAGTTTCAGCAAACATACTACTACAAACAGTTAAACATAAACTGATCGAAGTATATAAGAAACTAAATTATATTGTTCAAACAAGCCATTGCTCAATCTGCAATTTGGACCGCAGGTAGACAAACACAGATAGACCACTTCAGATAAATCACTGAAGGAAGCCATGTCATGTGCACGTTTATGCACACAAACTCACTGAAGTAATAGACCGTCCTAAGACCACACAAGAGATACTCTATGACCAATAATTCATTTCTCTACTGAGGAAAATGTATTGTGTCCTTTTGTAAGAACACTTTTACAATACTGGATTCACATTATATGAATCTCTCTACCATGGCATCTGAATGTGCTTGCATTAGCTTCAGTAAAGCTACGCATATGACCTGATTATTTAATAAAAAGAATGATAAACAGCAGTGACTAATTACTTCAGAAGTCCTATATTAAAAAGTACTTTCAGCAAAAGATACAAAACACTATTATTATTCCTGCATTTCAAAATTTCCACTTTAAATACAATTTATCCTCAAAAGAAAACATGAAACGTATGGCTGGAACCATGATTGATATTGCTGGAGCAAACTGTTACCCGAAATACTTTGTTCCCAAATACCCTGCAAAAAGCAGGTTGTTATGATGAGGCAGAGAAATTTGGCTCACATTATAACAAGAACTATTATGCCGATGCTGTTTTTGTAGTTGTGCTGTTGTATTTCCTACATATATCTATTAATATTTTATTGGGGAAACCAAACTCAGTTGCTTTGGGGGAAGCTTTTGTACTCTCCTTGATTAAATCAACAGGTATTTAGACTTTTACCATTGTACTCTAGAATCGTTCACTTCTTCTGCTAGACTGATAGCTCCAGGTTTTTAATTTAGCCTAGGTTTTTAATTTAGTTTAAGCTTTGTGGTCATGAAAGATTACAATATTCCCTGCCCGGAATAATATACCTATTACACATTTGCCTCGTGCAATAGAGTTAAGTTTTATCTTTCCTTTTCCTCCCTCTCTTTATTTGTGAAAAACAAATTAGGTGTTTGTTTATCTTTAGTAGTAATATAAATGCACATAATTCAGTTCTTATGCAGAAATTGTGATCTGAGCTTTCTCATCAGGTGCACGTATTTACATACATCCACACATCTTTTAATGTATACAGCCTAATGATATATGGAAATCTATAAACTAGAATGGAGTTTATTACGTATAAACTGTTTCTATCTTTAGGGCTTTTATTCTTTTTAATGATACTAATCCAATATTTTAGGAGTAAACTCCATTTAACTAAAATAAACTAATTTCTAGGCTAGACAGATAGAATATTGCAGTCTTAATTAAATGCAGAGTTCTGTCTTCTTGGATCTAAAAAATCCAAGAAACTATATTTCATGTAAGATTTATTGCAAGAGAAACATAGAATCCTACTTCACCACAAAAAGAACATAAACATAACAATACTAATTGTACAAAATGTTTTGCAGCTCAAAGAAAGGAAAGAAAATATAGCATTAAAAAAAGGAAAAACATCTCATATATTCAGTAAGAAATTAAATTACACTGAATCCAGGCAGGCTTACTTCCAGGGAAGACTATCATGGCTAAAATATTTGATTATCAGAGCATAATTGGTAAGGGGGAAAAACATTTGATAGACCTCCTTTAGCCTTTTAAAATGCAATTGGTCTTAATAACTACATGCAAATTATTATTTTGCTTTTTTTCAATATTAACTGAAGAGCAATCAATAGATTCAAAGTTACTCTGCTATCACTAACTTCCACTGATTTGTGCAGCTTCTGGTTCACAAAAGAAGAGGAAGGGGGAAAAGAAAGAGAAAGCTGGCTATTCCAAATTAAATGTTATTATTTGTTTCTATTGCTTTGCTCATTAATGATGGCTAG
Organism: Sibynophis collaris; assembly: GCA_036250565.1. Taxonomy (NCBI): domain Eukaryota; kingdom Metazoa; phylum Chordata; class Lepidosauria; order Squamata; family Sibynophiidae; genus Sibynophis; species Sibynophis collaris. The sequence goes on from JANHFK010001733.1 coordinate 219,106, forward strand.
TAAATACGCTGGTGCCCTGATGAAATGGTTCATTGTGCCTATAGACAGCAAAAATGCTCCATTACTTCACAAAATGCCCAGATAACACATTTTCTCCCATTAAAATCATTATGAAATTCCAGTTAATTAAAAAAAAAAAGCATGTCAATACATCTACCGCAATTCTGAAGATACTTAAACGGAAAAAAAATGTTGTCTTTTGTTTGTTTTCAGGTCTTGTTGTTTTGTAATAAGGATGCATTTTAATTGCATTATTAATTGAAGGCAAAGCAACATATTTATCTGATCTAGTAACACTAGATTAGACAAGTGGATTAAAAACAACTTGCAAGAGAGTTTCCTACGTACAGCTATCATGCTGGTTTTGTATCATTAAAATGGCTCCTAAACAAGCAGATTAGCTGATTAATTGATGATTAAGACTGCAGGAAGATCAGTCATTACATGGAGAAACTCCTTGCATACACACACAGAGCTAACTAATTGACAAGCTACACATGAATTGGAACAACCAGCTTCCGAAAGCATTATTGTAAAAGTAGATATAAATACTTGCCGCAGCCTCCCTATTTCCCCAAGTTGGGCTGTCTAGAATCTGCATGGTTACACGTGCGTGCGTGTGAGTGGATGGAAAAAGATAGTTCCAAGCAGTAGCACTACATATAAAAGTCAGTATCTGAGCATAAAGATAACCTTGCTGCTTCTCTAGGAAGTTCATAGAATACATATACCCTGTCATAAATTGAGCTTCCATACCAAATGTCTGCTGTTTGAAAGAACTTGGAGAAAAGTTCCTTGGTTGTATTGATCTGATGACTGGGGGTTCACAGCTACCGTTTTTATGTCCTGCTAGGTTTGCCTGAACAGTCCTGAAGCCATTGCTTATTATCCAGAGGTAAACACCAATTTGTCTGCTGTAAAACTGATACAAATCCCACTCTTATTCCAATAGAGCTCTATTGTCATATAATCGCTTTGGTGAAGGGTGGAGAAGGGGGAGGAGTGATGACCGTCCACATAAGATTACACAGCAGTCACTTTTTGTCATGAAGGATCATACAATAAATTTTCCTACCGCACTGCCAATAAAGCAGACATGATTCACTAATAAATATCAATATTGAAACTTCTATTAGGGTTTGTAAAACTCAACGATGGAGATTACAACAGTCCTTATTTCACTGTTTACCAAAAAAAAAGGGTAAGGAAAAGTTTCCAGAATAAATCTATTTCAAGGAACTTTTCAACAGATTTTTTTTTGGGGGGGAGGAGGGGTTTGTAAAGAAAACAGGCAACTTTTCTTGAAGTTCACTTCCCATTTAGTTTTGAAAATAATGTTATGTCCAGAGTTAAAACAATAACAAAGAGATTCCTGATCTGAATAACCTGTAATGAAGCTTCCTACCTATAGTAAGAATTCCCTTGTGCATTTGTCAATGAGATACTATACAAAGGTGTCTTTAACAGGCTGTCTGATTTGGTACGAAGCAGTGACAACATTTCCTGGCAAGCTCAACTGACTGGAGAAGATTTATCAGAAGTCAGAAATCTTCTGTCTAAACCTTGCCATCCCCACCTGGAAAGCACCTTAAAGATGATTACTAATATTATTAAAAACAATAGAATTTAATTTTAACAAATTAAAAAACAGATGCAATACATTGTTACTCTAAAAATATAACGGGGGATAGTAGATGCATCTTTACCTTAAGAAGCTCAATATCACAACTGTAAGAAGAGGATGTGCTAGTTATTTTTGAA
>JANHFK010001737.1:47286-57592 GCA_036250565.1 Sibynophis collaris
GATACAATTTGTGTAAAAATTTTCCAATACCTTTTTCCCAAAAAACCAATAAAATTTTGTTTATAAAAAAAAAAAAAGTGGAAGTTTGGTCATATGATGTGACACCTGGAAAAATATGGCATACTGCACTTAATCCTCCAAGGAAAGACTGAAGGCAAATGAGGTTCAGGCAGAAGAACATCATGACTTCAAAATCTAAAGGACTGATTTGGACAAAACTTAGCAGCACTTTTTCATGAGGCTGTTGATAAAAATAGGATCGCCAATATGACCAGCAACGTCCAATGATGGATATGGCTCAAGAAGAAGAAGAATTGAAATTAAGGCTCCCTAAAGACTAAGAGACCCTCTTAGTCTCATAGGTCTTACTCAAAGAATAGGTAGCATCAGTGACCAAGGGAACCCTTCCATGATCAGATGGTCCTTCCAATAATCACTTATGCCCTAATCACTTCAAGACGATCCTGAGATTGGGAGCCTTTGCTCAGTCACTCATGCTCTCATAACTTCTCAACCCAAGTACTCAGGGGTGAAATTTACTTACCTTTCCTACTGGTTTGCTGAGATGCACGCACCCTGAGTGCCATTATCTGCGCATGCATAAAGCCTTCTGTGCATGGGCAGATGGTCAAACGGGGACATGATGATGTCCCGGTTTGGAGGGGAGGAGCCTCCCAATGCCGGCGGTACCAGTTCTCTGAACTACCCGCCGCCGGCTCTACCAGTTCCTGCGAGCCGGACAGAACCGGCAGCATTTCATCCCTGCAACTGCTGCAAACTGTTCTACATGGGGCTGCCCCTGACAAGCATTCAGAAACTTCAACCGGTACAGAATGTGGTTGCAAGTGGAGTAAACGGTGTCAGGTATTTGACACATTACCTTTTCATGAATTGCATTGGTTGCTAATGGGTTTTGAGTGCAATTCAAAGTGTTGGTGATCATATTTAAAGCCTTTCGTGGTTTGGGGCTTGGTTACTTAAAGGATCATCATCTTCCAGTGGTTATTACCTGTCTGATTGGGCCAGGGAGATTGGGCATGCTGCAGATCTTATCAGTCAAGGAATATAGGCTGGCAGAACAAGGAGATATGCCTTCTTTGCCATAGCCCCTGCTTTCTGGAATGCTCCACCTTCAGATATATGGATCACCCCAACTCTGTTAGCCTTTCACAAGGCCTTGAAGGCTTGGTTGTATACTTGGGACTCACCCCTCAAGTATGTTAAAGGTCCTTTTTCCTGGCTGCATTAACATACATAGCAACAGTTTTACTTGGTGCCACATATATTTTATACTATCTTAATAAGGAGCAACAGCTGTTAGATTTATATACCACTCCATAATGCTTTACAGCCCTCTCAAAGCAGGTTTATAGAGTCAGTATATTGCCCCCAACAATCTGGGTTCTTATTTTACCAGCCTCAAAAGGATGGATGACTGAATCAACCATGAGCCTGTCAGTATTGAAGTCCTGACAGTGAGCAGAGTCAGCCAGAGTTCTGCATTCTAGCCACTGCACCACCATAGCTCTATTGTTTTAATAATTTACAATTGTTTTTTTATGTTTTATGATGTATGCTGTCCAGAGTCAGTTGTTGAGATGAGCAGCTATAGAAATAAAATAATATTTATTATTTTATATAATGCTATAAAGCTTTGGATAGTAAAATGGCAGCATATAAATTAAAAAAACAAACAAATAAAATTACTCTACATTGGGGCTATCCTCAAAAAACACTGGTCCAGAATGTGGTAGATTATGGTGGGAAAGATTATAAAAAAATATTACTTCTTCCTCCTTTAATTATTATTCCACTGTGCTGAAGCCAACCTGCATTGTTTATAACAAGTAAATAAAAATTAAGTCAGTATCATGGAAACAAAACACAATTCATTTGGAATAACACTGTAATTACCCTCATAGCAGGGACACAATCTGGAAAGAAGTTGTTTAGCTGAGTGACTTCTTGGGCCATTCTCCAGTTCTCAGTGTCATCTCTCCTAGGATTGGAGGAATAATAATGGAAGTGGGGAAAATAAATGATTTATTTATGTGAATTAAATAAAATAATAAATCCCAAAACTTGGAGTGCTACCATTCTTACTTCCTTCAAATGGCTTCTCCATTCCTTTCACTACGAGAAAGTTTTTAATCGAGCACCCAAGCTATTTAAAGTTTGAACTTTTAAAGTTTTTGAAACTAAAATAAATACACACTATTTCCCATTTATTCCTGCCCCTACTTTGCACTGTCCTTCTAAACTATTGACAGTCTGTCTAATGGAAACCTCTCTCACATTAAGACATGAGTTTGGAGTTCTTTGATCAACATAGTGCTGTTCCACTCTTTCTACTTTGTTCAGAATATGAATAGGAAATTGTCTAGACCAGGAGTGTCCAACCTTGGACAATTTAAGACCTGTAGACTTCAATTCCCACAATTCCTCAAGCAGCCATGAAGCTTCTTAAGCATACTATGTTCTCCTTTGACAGATAGCTCAGGTTTTTTTTGTTTCTTGATGGTCTTTTGTTAGGGTTTCCAAGTTCTCTTTGGGACAAATGACTGATTTAACTGTTGAGAATCCTGTGCTTTTCTGCAAGGTTTTGAGCAATTCCACATAGAAGTAAATGAGATCACAGTTTGAAAAGATAAACGGCTGCTTTTTTAATCACCGCACAAGAAGTCACTTGGATGGCAATTGACTAATCCTCCTGAGGTGTTGCTTTTTCAATCTAGAGATAAAATCTCTTGTTTGCTTTTTGCTGTGGCTTGTTTTCTTTGATAGAAGCAGACACAGAAAAATAATGAAACTTTCCATATCTTTTACTCACATTCATCACTGACTTCCCTTAAATGTCTGCAAAGCAGGTATGTGAGGTGCAGGTAAAAAAAGAAGCAATTAAGTTTATTCAACAATTAGCTATGACTATCCCCCCCAAAAATTCTCTGGTATATAAACAGAAATGTATGGATGAGGGCGAGGAAATCTCTACTTACAAACACAGGGAAAACATTCTAGCTCCAATTTCTGACACTAAATGTTTCAGTGAGTACATCAGGAGCAAATCTATACAGGAGAATCTTCATCCACACTATTCAGGTTGTTTCAATGCAGTATATTATTATGTATTGTGTGAATGCCTACTGATAAATGGCTGATTCACTAACATCTAGCTGAACTAGGAAATTGCCACTGTTAAGAAAAAAGAATATAGAAAGCTAATACATAGAACTCCACTGATTCTTGATGTGATTTTTCATACAACCATGACAAGCCATTATTATTTTCTTGCAATTTTTAGCTGCTTCACCGTCAGTAGGAGTCCTTGTGGCATTTATCTGCTCATGATGTATATTACTACATTAGAATCATGTTCTAATGTAGAATTAATGTTAATTAGTACCTGCTGATTGTAAAGAAATTATGATTTATTCGCACTGCTGAAATGCAGAGATGCATCAGAATACCACTATCAATATTAGTACCTATCTCTTTCTATATCTTTATAGAGATCAAGTCAAAGATCTCTCCTACTATAAATATGGCTTTTGCGGCTAGATTGTGTATGTTGTTCCATATATGTTGCAGTAGAAATTGTGCGGTCAGCATTTTATATCTGTTTTACACCAAGCATTCAGTACAATTTTGTTGGCAAAATGCATGCATCTGAGAAGGAGTACACACCAAAGTACAAGTGTTCACAGAAAGCTATATGATAAATTACTTTTCTTAGGGATTTTTGTGAGGACGACTGCTTTGTCAGTGTCAAAAGTAGTGACACTGGAAGTGAGCCAGAACAGATATATGGTGAGAAAAAAATGAGACCTTACTAAAGTACCCAAAATTTTTCACAATCCATTTGTAAAATGTAAAATCCAATGTAAAATTAATCTGTAGTAAAACACGTGAAACAATATTAAATTAACACGGGAAACAATATTAAAACAGGCTCAGTTCTTAGTAAGAAGTTGTAAATTCAAATATTTGAGGGGCTGCCACAAGGAAGCGGGGGGCAGGTTAACCATTTTCCAAAGCAACAGAAGGCAAGACAAGAAACAATGGATGGAAGCTAATCAAGCAGAGAACCAACCTAAAACTAAGGAGAAATTTCCTGACAGAACAATTAATCAGTGAAACTGTTTGCCCCCAGAAGTTGTGGGCGCTCCAATACCGGAAGTTTTTAAGAAGAGATTGGACAACAATTTGTCAGAAATGATACAGAGCTTCCTCTTGAGCAATAGGGTTGGACTAGAAGACCTCCAACACTGTTATTCTGATTGTACAATAGTTCCAGCAAATATTTGAAACCCACACGCAAATTCACACATGCAGTCAGAAACATAAACACCTTAGCAGCATGATTCATGAAAACATGGTAACAGTTGATAGTAGATAACCATGAAAATAAACAAAGGAAAACTGTTAAAATACAGAAAGAATTAAAGATTCATTCCATAGAAGGGCAGCAAAGGCAAGGAAGGAAGGAAGGGAGACTGCTTAATTTGCTCAGCATGAACCAGCAAAGGTGTGAATTTAGTGACTTTGACAGCTAAACTGGTTTCCCCATTCCCTGAGAGGAAAAAGAATAATATCAACTCCAGTGATGGATTCTAAGGCAAAAAGATTGTGGATCCAAAGTCTTTTTGTAAAGTTTTTTAAAATTATTGAATATACATCAATATACCATGTTACCATGTTTTCATGAATGCATGTGTGAACAGTGAGACATCTGGGTATCATTCATTTGGATACAAGTGGTAATGGTAGCATTAATAATATTTGTTACTTAAATCATACTTATGTAATTGTAACGTTATTATACATATTTATGTTAAAATATAGACCCGTGATGGCGAACCTATGGCGCTCGTGCCAGAAATGGCACACAGAGCCCTCTCTGTGGGCATGCGCACTGTCGCCAGATGGTCTTCCAGTTTTTAGTGCACACATGCCAGCCAGCTTGACTTTGTGCATGTTGGAGAGCCTGAAACCCAAAGACCAGCTGGCTGGCACTCATGAAGACCAGCTGTCTTGCACGGATGCCAGAAACTCGAAGACCAGCTGGCTGGTGCACATACATGCTCCGGAAACTGCACGCACATGCGCACCGGCCAGCTGGTCTTTGGGTTTCTAGTGCTCCAGAGCTCTAATGCTCGCATGCTCGCATTCCAGTTTGGGTACTCCAGTTTGGGAAAAGGTTCACCATCACTGATATAAACGTTCATTATTTAGTTGTTCAGCATTTTAGTCCACCCTTCTAATGACAATAACAATACCATTAAAACATACATAGGGTTACCATCTTTCAACATCTAATCTTTATATCTAGCTATTACTTTTAGTATATTATATAAAAATATGTATAATAATATTTCTTGTTTCTGCATCTGTTCTAGCTCCTAGTAAAGCCAATCTTGTGTTACAAAACAATTCCTCTATCCATCATCTCTTGTCCATTTTAATATTTCAATTCTTTTTTTTTTTTACTTGACTCCCAAACTCTTCCCTTGGGTCTTGTTTAACCTAAGTATTTCTTCCATCTCTACTATCTTTTGCTGCCAAGCCTCCAGAGGATCTACCCAAGTCTCTATCTCCTTTTCAAGAATATTTTTCTGTTTATCCAGTACCATTTTTTGGTCTTTTAGTATGTATTTTCCCTGAATTGTTTCATAAGTTTTTATTGCCTTCTCCTCCTTATTTTCTTGTTTTATTTGTTGATTTGCCTGTTCTATCTTTTGCCCTGGTCTGGTCTTTCTATTATTTCCTCTATTTCCTGGGCTTTTTCATCATTGTTCATTATCCCTTGTTGAACACTTTCTAGCTTCCCATCTATGTTATTCATTAGATCCTTTACCTCCCTGTGATTCCTTATCATAATATCATAAAAGCTTTGAAACATCAACATCATTTTTTGTAACCCACTTATTTCCCCCTGCTGAAATATCTTGTCTTCTTTTGATAAGTCCAAATATTGCTCCATAGTCTGTCATTGGTCTATCACCACCCCAGAGGCTCAATTATCTTAGACCTCAGAAAATCAATCTGGAAACCATTTACTCAATCCTGATGTTGCTCCTCAGGAAATACAGTAATTATAACTCTTTATATCCCACAATTAATTAGTTCTTTTTAGGTAATTCAGGAATATTTCCAAATATCTCCTTAAATCCACTTTATAAGTTCAATCATAACTCCTGGTATTTGAAAGTCACTTTATTTAGATGTCCCGTGTTCTCACCATTAGAGCTCCAGTAGTCATGAAATAGATAAGTATAGAGCAGTAGATAGCATGGCAGTCCTCCAGGTGTTTTTTATTTCCACTTTCTCCTCTGTTTTATCAGTATTTTTCCAAGGTTTATAGGAGTATAATTTCTATTCCATTCATCAGTAGGTGGCGCCTTCAGCTTAGCTTTCAACATTGCACAAAATCTGACAGGTTCTGTTGGTATTTATTCAAACAAATAATCAAAATTCAGACAAGTAATTCCAGCATTTTAAAATGCCTTATTGCAAATAAAAATAGAAATCCATTCTTTCTATGTTTTTAAAGGTTTTAAGCTCTCCTTTTGGAATCTTTTCTTTCGGGACTATGATTTTTCTCTCTGTAATTGTTTGACTCTTAAAAAAACTTTTCAAAGAGTCTCATTTGAATGTATTTTCTTTAGAGGAGGTTTTACGTAAAAAAAGAGAATCACCTCACCCAGTTCCAGTCACTGTTTATCCACACCGCTCCAGCACATTATTTGTTTCTTCAGCTGCCCCAGATTCATGGCAGCCATTATAGCTGCCTCTACTCTTTGTCAGATGAGAGGTCCTATGTCAAGCAGGAGAGCCGCCACTCTCTGCGACCTGCAGGGCACCCCTCCACTCTTCATCACTCTTACAGGGACTTTAGCCCTTTATGGGGTCCTCCAAAGAAGGAATTCAGCTCAAGTTCATGAAGCCATGCTCCTCGCATCCAATAGTGCTGCAATGTCAACCGGAAGTCTCCGGATCCAAAGTCTCCTTAATCCACATCCACCATGTCATCCTTTTTGGGCATCTGTTCTGGTGAGATTTCCACTGTATATCCTGTTCATAGCCAGCTCCATAAAGAAAGGGACATCTTATTTCTTTCAAATACCAAAGCATTCTTAGTTTGGGAATAAGACCTTTAAATTCAGCATTTTCAAATGTAGGAAGTTTGTTACTCCATTTGAGGATAGAGAAAAAAGTCATGATCATTTTAGATAACAAAAATAAATGGGGAGCTAATACTTATTAAGACCATATAATTATTTAAATTGCGAGCTAGTGAGCCATACAGGCCCTTTAGCTGCCAAAGATATTTAAACCAAAGAAACATAAAATTGATCTATCGTTGCTTCAGTGGTGATATTTGGTATCTTCTCACACAGCTGGTTTCACGGCAAGGAAATGCTTAAGCAAGATGCTGTTAATTGACTGGCATAAATTATGCTGACTCAGCACAGAGATGTTGCAAGGTTCATGTATTTTCTAAGCTTTCTACTATTCAGAAAGTTGAGCCAGTTTTACTGAATTTTGTTTCCAGAATTTGGTCTTCTAAAAAAAACCTTTATTATCCAAGAAAGTTTAACAAATATCAGATTATTTTGCAAAAGGATTTCTTTTATATCTTCCAAGATTTTTCAGTGACCCTAACTCTGTCAACTTACAGAAATTACTTTCTTCAACGTTTTCTTCTTACTATTTTCTATTTTATTCTACACTTTTCCCCACCAAAGTTACTTTCATTTCACATCAGATTGCTACTATGTTGGCACAGAAATAGGCTTCTGTTTACTTTTCCCTCACTTTTAATGGTAATTTTGAATGTTATTGTTTTAAAGTAATTGGGAGTGCAAATTTGGGTTGCACTTCTATTTATTGTTCTGCAACATCCATGCTTTTGGTCCTCCCAGCCAAGTCCAGTAATATATTATCCTTGACTCTTCAAATCATAGCACTTCTCCAGATAGAGCTGGTACATAACTTGGCAGTTCTCTTGGACTCATAGCTCCTGCTCTAGGAGCAACTGGCAATCATGGCTTGTGGTCTTTTGCCCAAGAGGGTCTTGTATGCCAATTGCACCAATTCCTGAATCAGGTCTTGTTCACAGTCACTCACACCTTGGTCCTTTGCTGGTTGGACTAATGTGGATCACTTTATATGGGACAGTCCTGTGAACCATCTAGAAGTTACAATTGGTCAAGAACGTGGAAGATTAAAGAGTGCTAGGCACCCCTCAATTTTCTCATGTTGCACTGCTGCTGTGCAAACTGCACTGCCTCTCAGTTTCTTTCTAGACATATTTCTAGGTGCTAGTTATCACATTTAAAGCCCTACATGGCATCTGGCCATGTAATTTGTGGGGTTAGTTCTCTCTGTGGGTATCTCTCTATTCTATTAGACTAGACAGGGTAGGCACACTTCAGATCTCATCCCTTTAGAATTGTCACCTAGTTGGATTTTGGAAGTATGACTTGTCTATAGCAGCTTTTTCTCTATGGAACACTTTTCCCCATGGGATCTGGCAGGCCCCCATCCTTTGGGACTTCCAGAAAACCAATACAGAACTAGGTTATCCTTCAGCTATGACAGGTGTTGGATATGATAAGATTGGAGTCAACTGATTGTATGGATTGATGGGCTGAACATGGTGGATAAGTAGCTTGCTTCTCTTGGTTTCCTTTATTTTCTTATTGTTGTGTTTTACAAAACATCCATTAACATAAATCTCTTTAAATCAATCAATCAATCCTTCACCCGCCCCATTTGAAAAACACCTTCGTAGAGTTTTTCGATCAGTTCTTGAGATTTTGTAAGAAATGTGAGAAAGTGGAAATCACCCGACAGATGATTGAAAAATAAAATAAAGGACACTCGCATACACTTTTCCCTAGTGACAATTAATATATTCTGAAGAACTGATAGGAATTGCATCTTCTTTGGGTGATTATACAGTTTGCTACCTTGCAATCAATGAAAAGTTATTTGTATATGATTTACAGAGATAATACTTTGCATCACATCTTCAATAGGTACCTTTTCAAGTCTCCCTTTTTATCTTGGCTCTTGAAATAAAATGTCATTTCTTTATGCCAGAACTTCATATGGATCCAATGGTTTTTGGTATCTTGCCTACGCAGAATTTACTTTTATCAATAAACACTTTGTCTCAAGCAGTTTTCCTTTTACAGTTTATCCTAAAGCATGGGAAATAGTATAAATCCCTTCAAAATCATAATTTTATTTTTTTATTTGCCATTATTACTTTTATAAATAATTCAAGGCAGTGAGCATACTTAATACCCCTTCCTCAACCAGAGCATAAGATGTTACTTCAAACTCAGAGACGGTTATAAAAATATATTGCAGCATTATTCAACATTTTCAGAAAAGATGAAGCTCTGATTTTCTCTATCAGCCCAATATAACTTAATATTTTATATTTAAATATAACAATGTATTTCTCTATGCTAAATACTGTACTAGAGGATGTTTTGATCTGCTTAATTTTTGAAAGTAGCATGCCAATACTGAAATTTTCAAAACTGTTCAATTTTTTTTTTAAAGTAGGAAAGAAACTTAGAAAGCTTTAAGAACTTGGGGAGGTTTTGGCCTGAGGGAACTACTTTAATATGGAAACTGGTACTACAGTGATGCATACATAATTTAATATATTAAAAGGAGCACAATCTTCAACAGACAAGCAGCACCTTATTTTAGAACCTAAGGGCCTTTTAAATGTATGAAGAAAATGATACTCTTAGTTCATGCATTTTGTCAAATTTTACATATCACTTCATATGTAAACCTAAAATTTATTTTAGGTTAATTTTATAAATTCTGAAGAACTTCCTTCCTCCCTCCCTCCTTCCCTCCCTCCTTTCCTTCCTCCCTTCCTTTTCCGTCCACTCATTCCTCCATTTATTCATCCTAGGTCTTCCCTCTAATTTCTCCAAATATTCTTAGATTATCAAAATTCCTATTTTTGGAGAGTTTTTTTTAAAGTAGTAGTACTGTAATTTTATGTCAAAGCAACAGCTTTAGCATTCAGAACAGAACAGAATAACATTCCATGAACAGGAACGTATTCCTTCTTGAGACCGCTGTTTCACTGGTTGCTTTCATTATCAGGAAATTCTTCCTTATGTCTCACCTGAATTTCACACCACTGGTCCACTCTGTGATGCAACAGGAAACAATCCATGTTATATCAAATCCTATACCTGTTAATAGCGGTGTCCCCCAAGGCAGCGTTCTAGGACCAACACTCTTCATACTATACATAAATGACCTTTGT
>JANHFK010001737.1:190391-200826 GCA_036250565.1 Sibynophis collaris
AAGATTCTGAAGTAGTAATTCAACAATAGACAGTTTAATAATAGGAAAGTTATTTCTACAGGTTAAAAAAAATCTTGATTTATATTTTCACCTGGTACAATTTTCAACTTCCATAGATATTTCAGTTGGATGCATATTATTTATGTCCAAATAGTGACAAACAATGGCAAAAACTAACTCAGAAAGTGGTAAACTTTCTGGCATTATTATTGTGGTAAAGTACAGAAGAGTTTGCTCTTTTACTAAGCATGAATATATATAGAATAAAACCTAGAATTGACAGAAGCAGGATTTCAATACTCGTGTCTGTACAACAGTAGTACAGCTGGTGTCATAAATATCTGCAGTCTATGGTAAGATCACATAGCAGTGATAAAAGTTTGATACACAGGAGTAAACTGTCGCAGTTTGATGTCATGGCTGGATCACAACCCTGTTGGCATTTCCCCCTGGGAAAGAAAAAAGGAAAAGGTTCCATCTGCTGCAAAAAAGCAAAGCAAAACATCTGTTGGTGACATTAAGTGCTTTTCTGGCTGTGTTCAGCACAAACCAGCACAACTTCAAAATGGAACTGTTCAGTTTTCGTGAACAAGAAAACAAAAAGGTATAATTTCATGGGAAAGTATATCTACCTAAAACAGTTTAGTGAGAATGTAATTTTATGTAACATTTTTCCAGAATCATAGGTTTGCGGTTTAGGCTTACACCCCCCAATTTTAAGGAAACACAGACTAAAATCAAACGTGTGTTTTATTCATTTTTAATTAAATTATTACCCCAACTAAAGTTATAATTATACCCAACAGTCATAATATGGTAACTTTTTTAGGAAAAAAAAAGAAAGTACTTTAAAAATTCGATATGGTGCAGATAAAAATGTTTGCTTTTCTTCCTAGAACACATTTTGTCTGTCAGAGCCCAAAGTAATAGATCCCCAATAGAATAAATGGGGATGAAGCAGTGCTCACCATTATGGGAGCAATCTTCTCTAAAGTCCCAAAGGAAAAAACATATTCAATTATTGAGTGAGAGATATCCAGAGGAATATATATTTATTGTATTATTTTCTCTTAACTGAGAATATATTCCAAATAATGAAAAATAAACTGGCATAGAAATGCATCACAACAACTGGGGAAATGCAACAAACCAATGTGTGAGATAAATGGGTTTGGAACAGCTTTTCAGATCAACTCTTTGATAAATCAGGGTTTGTTCAATCAATTTAGCTTTTATATATTACGTTTTGGTAAAGGAAATAAAATCTCTGTAGCAATCTCGGTCACACTCAAGCCCCTAAATCAATGATGGTGAACATTTTTGTCACTGAGTGCCGAAAAGGGAGAGCGCATGCGCGCGTGTGGCACCAAGTGCCAAAAAGGGAGCACTCTTCCGGTTTCCAGCAGTGCCGCCTGCACAAAGGCCAGCTGATCATCGTATGCACAGGTGCACCAGAAACCCGGAAGAGGAACGGGTGACACCGCACGTTCCAGGTGACATGGCACCATGTGGCATTTCGGACATGCGTGCCATATGTTCGCCATCACAGTTTTAAAACATTCTGTGAAAGTGTATCTGATAGAAAGTTTATAACGCTTTTATTCACTCATCTTCATATGTTTAGGGGTTTATCAGGTTACCGTAGGGTTATTTTCATGTAACATTTTGAAAACCTTGATTGGTGATAACACCTTGACTGATCTTGTAAGCTAAGCAGACTCAGTCTGGGTAAGTATTTGCATGTAGGACTATCTGGGAATTTAAAATACTAGGATTTTTTAAAAAAAACAACCAATCCCAAAGGAAAGCATTCATGGATTCAGTGAATGAATATTATTTGGAAGCAGTGGGTTAAAGGTTTAATGCGATGAGGCCACCCAGGGGAGAGGATGTTAAACCATTGTCTGATATCCCAGGTTATTTCCCACGAATGAAAGGATAATGTTGCAGGATCCAATCTGGGTCGGTCATTGGGATCCACATGTTCATCTTTCAAGCTTTCAGACTTGGCTAGACTAGAGAAAAGTTCCCTGAAGATGTGCTGCAGCACGAGTCCAAAAGCTCAAAAAGGCAAAAACTCTGGTCTCGGTGACCGACCCAGATTGGATCCTGCATGCTATTTAACTTTGTCAGAACAGGAAGCCTTTCCATTGATGACTATAGGATGCAGGTTCCCAGAAACCTCCTGGGAAAACTAGAGAGACGACAGCAGAGGCCCAACTGAAAATAAGAAGCTAGTGGCAGAGGGAGATAGAGGGACTAATAAACAAAAGGTACAAAACAGAACCAAGGTAAAAGGAGGTCTTAAAAATCCCCAAGCCATTGACAGAATCTACTCCGGGGATATTCTGTTGGAGCAGTTGAGATGGGAAAGGTAGCTGACCAAACTATCTAGTATTCTGTGTGTTTGTTTACTACTTTGTTTTTCTTTTCCTCCTGCCCTAAACTCACAAGGTATAATAGATGAAGACTAGTTTGGTAGCCACAATATTAGCTAAACTCTGTTCTTACTCTAATAAAAGTCATATGCTTTTCCTATGGGCCATATTTACCTGCTTCCCAAAGCTGTTCTTTTTTGCCCTGTATGTAGATCAACACACATGCAGATTATATGTGCGCATATTTGAGTGTTCAAAATTTTCTCCCTTGCCTTCCCTTGCAGAGGCCGATGCTTGCCTTAAGCACCAGAAACAATAAATAACAATAAGGAAAACGATGAAAGGGTTTTCTTTAAAAAAAAAAATCTGTATTCCATAATATTCACAACATTTGTGTTTTATCTATATTTATATATAGATAAGTATTGAATTAAAATTATGAACAGCTCTAAATATTTTATATATCATACATATATTTATAATTACATATCCACAGAAGATACCTTGCTGTACTACAGCCAGCTGTTAAAGCAGAAATAAATTTCATCATTGACTCCCCGGATATGCATATATTCTGACTGTTGGGGTTTTTTTCCTTTTTTTGCAAATGTATTTACAGTTTACTTAGATCATAATAAATGGTGGTATGCTCTATTATATAAACATAATAAAGATTTGGGTTTGTTTAAAATACAAAGACTGCAAATGAATACATGAAAAAATACATACCAGGTACATTATTTATAATTTATAAATGCAAAGTTAAGACCTCTTAAAATTATTGCACTTGAGTATTTCTTTTTACAGATTTCTCAGCAATCATTCATATATGTACACTTACATCAACACACACATACACACATACCACTCTTCCCCAACTCCTTGGATATAGTGGATATTGTTGCCTTGAAGTTGTATGTTCCCTGTATAACTTGGGTATGCATGGATGAAATTTACCACAGACTAATTATGAATGTTTTGAGTGCATGCATTGAGTATACCCTCATATTATAACTGAGCACAGTTTTTGGTCAGCAAGCATAACATTTAGAAGAAAATTATTGTGATGTGTTTTTTGTTAGATTGGACTATCAAATTATAATTAAAACGTCTAAATAACAGTTAAAGGAATTTATGTTCTCTGAACAAATGCAGGCATCTTATACATGTGACACAATGTGAGAATTACATCATAATTTCAAATTTCTGCAGAATGATGGAAACTGCATGATTTTTTGCAGGCCTGCTGCATTTTTTTCAAAAGAAAAAGTCATACCTATTATTTATAGTTTTAGTGCTGGCTGAACAAATGACTCAGACATGCTAATACTATCCAGAAGAGAGAAATGTTTCTGGTTATCTATGTAGAAGAGGCGTTGTCTTACCTGAGCTCCACACTGCATGCCGTGTGCCAAATGATTTGTATATTTTATGTCCCTTATTTAAAAATTATGTACTCTTCTAGCAGTTCTACAGAGTACAAACTAGACAATAATTACAGTGGAATATTGCTGTCCACTTAAAAGTTTTTACATACCTGTGCAATTTCCACCAAGCAAAATATTTGATATATTATGTATATTATGTTTTATTAAGGTACCACAGTCAAAAGCATTTCTGTAATTTGCTTTAAGTTGCTTTACCCCCGAGAAGGTAAATTTTAATATGTGCAATAGTGAAATAAATGCCCAATATGGACATGTTAATTAGAACTGTATCACATTTTACTGAACTCCTGGGAATCCATTTAAAATGAAATTTTGTAAGATTGCACTAATCTTGACATTCATTTCTAACAATGACCAAATAGTGGGAAACTGTGTAGGTTAGACACCTTCTCCCAAACTATGTATAGGATCTTAAGGACAAATAATTGATGAATAGTTTCTTAGAAAACTGTTCTCATTTTGTAAAAGAAATATAAAAATAGAAGTCAACAGTTTTTCTCTATTTTCTTACTGAGAATATCAAATTATAAGGCGATCTGATCCAGAGAATAAAGGGGGGAAAAGAAATTTCTTTACCAAGAAAATTGTGATGGTATTTTTAAAAAGATTAAGATTTTCTTTTCTCACATCTGTTACAGCTTGGTGCAAGATTCTACAGCAGAAAATAATTTATTTTGTTGTTCAACACCAACATTAATACTTGTAATTTACATGGTTTTTATACTACCTCTATAAATCATAACCAGCATATAGAACTCATTACCTGAAAAGATCCAGGTAATTTAATAAATAAAGATGCAGACGTATCCTAAATTGTTGTTTGAACTGAGAAAATGATTTGGGACAGCAAACATATCTTCACATAATAAAGTCCCAATTAAAAAGTTATACCTACCAGTATACTTCACTAGATATGCAATACATTTGTAAACTTATTCCTGGCAGTATTGTATCTTTGACATACTTTCATATTTCAGTTCTGATGAAGCAGACTGTGGGCTGGAGCAATAAACAAATATTAAAGATAATTGAAGCTAAAATCCTATGACCCTAGGAACTGACCCTGGGATGACAGCATTGATGGTTAAGTGTAGAAAATATCCAAAGTGGGTTAACAGGTGCTGAAGAGAATCAATATAGTAAATTAAAGTTAGTTCACATTCTGAAAAACAAATATTTGTAGGGGACCTCTGCTGATTGCTTGATGGCAATCTGATGTCTGGCCAGCCTTTTTTCATGATTATTACATTATACTGCAATCACGTGTGCAATGACTGGGAATAGGGACTATACATGCTACATATCCTATAAGATATGTAGAGGGTGGTAGGCTGAATCGACTAGACAACATATGACAAGTCAACATCCTCAAGTTAAATCTCTTCTTTAGTGCTTTGCTAATACTCTGCTGGCTACCTTTTTTTCCTCCAAAATTAGACATCCCTTGATAATAAGCCCAATCGGGCTTTTGAGCGCATGGCAATAAGGCCAATCACTTATTTCGGGTTCAAAAAAATATAAGACAGGATCTTATTTTCGGGAAAACATGGTAGTTCTTATGTTGTGTTATCCAACAAACACACATATTATGTATGTGTATTATGTATTCATACACACAGCTATTCAGATGAACCAAATATTTTTTGTATGCTTGCATTAATACTTCCTTGGTTGTGCCACACAGTAATATTTGCACAATGATGAAAGTGAGCAAGCTTAATACCATGACGTTTAGGCAAGAGAAAGCTTTTTTTCCCCCCAAGAACCTACACCTTTCAAAATACCTGTTAGGGCACAAAACTAAAATCTACAAATTAGACATATGCTAAAAGCCCTAGTGTTTTTGTGCAATTATATTTCTAACCAGATTGTGCACATTTATAAATAACAATATTCCAAGAATGGAAATAACCATTCTCAACCCCCCACCCTGCTACTAATCTCTTACTTTCATCATTCATCATCATGAGCAACCTTAGCCAGGGCAGCTAGGAGCTATTGTTCAACAAGATCTGGAAGGGTATCTGTTTCCCCATCTCTATTGTATGTGCTCAGTTGTAACCCAGATTCTTTGGATCCTCACCAATAAAATAATCAATTAAAATGACATTGCACTGGCACAGTATAACTTGTATAATATCGTTCATAATTAATCAGCTAAAATACAATTATATTCCAGAGAGGTAGCCATGGTAATCTTATGCATGAAAAGCAGAAAAGGAACAAAGAGTTATTTGTTCACAATCCACTTTAGGATCCATATCTCAGTTTATAAAACCAACTATTTGCTTTCCAATATTTTCTTCATTTGACTCTTTCGGCATTTGATGGTTATGTTCCGGCCATTGTCGCATGGTGCATGAAAGCTTATGGATCCAGCACATGTCTGCATTTTGAGAATAATGTTGGATGGGGCTTACATTGGTGATGTGTATGTATTGTACGTAAGGTTTTGCCAAGAAGGCCTATATGATAGACCCATTTAAATGCTATATCAAGTATACGAATGAAGCCTACTTCAGCAGGAAGACTCTCCTACTGAGATAGAGAGAAACAAAGAGAGGCAGAGAAAGAGAGAGAGAGAGAGAGATTTCCATTCAAGTCAATAGAGGTGTTTACACTGAGGTCAGTGGTGCTAGGATTAAACCTCATGGCTTATTGATACATTGTCTAAAACTAAATTAAGGTTAACATAGTTCTGCAAAGAGGTATAGACATTAGGACTTACATACTTCAAAACTAATTTGGAAGAAGCTGTTTTGGGCCTCCTAGGAGCACAGCTCCTCTCTGCTATCCATTAAAATAATTTTTTTTCCAGGGTTTTGTGTGAGCCTGGGAGAAAAAAGACATTGCTACTTTAAGGAGCCAATTTCTTAAACTTAATGCAGCCACAATTTGTTTCACGTTCACAAGGAAGCCTGAAAAAGGGCTATTCTACTATAATTAGTATCAGAGGTGCTGTTGCTCATCTAAGGTTTATAACCTTTCAATTTCTTTCTCTCTACTTCACATTTTCAAAGTGTGTACAGCATAACGTATATGGAAATATATCACATAATGAAATTATGTGCAGAATCGGGGCCAATATCAATACAGACTTCATTCACAGTATGTAAGAGCAATGGTTTAACATATCAGCTTTCTTGTTCCACAGGCAACAGGTTACAAGACCAGACCATTTGTTTTAAGGGTTTTTTGGTAAATGGAGATTCAAAGGGAAAGGTAGAACAAAGCCCACCTGGTGCTAATGAGCAACACAGAAGCTGCTAAGAACATGTAAGTACCATTATGACTTCTGGAGATTATCACTATGTCCGGAAGGTCCTATTTTTTGTGAACTAGCTGGGATTTGGAGGCATCCATCTGTAATATTTGTTAGTTTAAACAACTAACTTTTCCTGACAGATTTACATTACATTTGAAATTCAACCCATTCCTGTTACCAGGGTTGAAAAGATGGATCTTCAGGTACCTAATGTGATACTTATAACCAGAAATAAATATTCTGTTTCCAGGGTAGAAATGGACATTTTACCTAAATTACAAAATCACTAAAGAAACACTGATATATTTTTCCCAACATCTAATGGGTGCAATAAAGTAGTTGCTTCATGATGCTTCTGGAGACTGGTGTCTGGAAATTAAACCTCCCATTTGCAGCAAGATAAATTCAAGTACTGTAAACTCAGTGATAGTTTCTGCCCCAGAGATTTTCTTCTGGAGTTCAAAGATCAAACAAAAACATTTACCATATCAGTGTGGAAATGTCCTTTTACAGTCTAGACTTCCCCAGGTGAACCTGGTATTTAAGCCAATCACAGTATTGTGTAATAGTATGCAAAAGTACCAGTGAAACCTCCTTACCGCAAAGACACAATTTAAAACCAAGCCTAGGTTAGCCTTCCCAGCCTTTCCATTTTGAAATTAAGGCCTCAGCAAAATAGCCTATTAAAAAGCCAATCTTTTATATTTACAAGCCGACTTTTGCTTGAATAGTTGAATCTTGTGTTCACATTGTATCACCGAGGAAAAGAAATTTGCACTCAGCATTCCCACAGTTTGTATTTGCAGAGTTTATCCTTTTAAAAGGCTAAAAATTGTGGAATAAAAAGCCTTAAATGTAGATCAGTCAACAATCTTCACAGGGAAAGAGTCTGAGTCAGAATTACTGGATTGGGAGGGTATCCATCCATAAGCTTCTTCCCCTCGTATCACCTTTTCCCATTGTTTGAGATTTTCCCTAGAGAGAAAGGAAAAATTACTTTTCATATATTTTATTGATGTATCAGTATACAAGAAACATTTATAAAAGGGGATGTCGTGAATTCATCTGATACAATTTCACAGAGGCAGACTGTGACTGTTGAGCTCTCATATCTGGGCTTTCAATTTGGGGAGAATGGCAACTGTCTTGGTAATTACTGAACATTTAATATCAAGTTGAAAAAGTGTGACTTTATTCTCCTGGATGGTCATTACCATGGCCACAAAATATCATCAGCATTGCTTTATGATTACTAATTTACTAATGTTGCATACATTTAAGTTTTTTGCCTTGTATTTCCCTTTCATCTTGTCTGCAACCTCTAAACAAAACTATGAAAGTAGATGAATGCATTCACTACCATTTTTGATTTAGAAATGTAAAACAACAAGAGCAGCAATCAGGATTCCAAAGGGGCAGGTGCTAACCAAAACATAGTGATTATTGGGTGATTGATTGTTTGCTTGCAGACATTTTGTTACAGAATAACAAGAGTTGGAAGGGACCTTGGAGGTCTTGTAGTTCAACTCCCTGCTCAAGGAGGAAAGGCTATCCCATTTCAGACAAATGGTTGTCCAATATCTTCTTAAAAGCTTCCAATATTGGAACACCCACAACTTCAGGAGGCAAATTGTTCATTGATTAATTGTTGTAACTGATAGCTGAAATTTATCCTTAGTTCTAGATTGGTTCTCTGGACTAGGTAACATGTTCAGTGCCCAGAAACATGAGCAAGCAAATGTCCAAGCTAAGACAGCACCATATATTCCATAGTTCAACTCTGAGTTACATATATTCTCTTCTATCGGTAAAATTAATGAAATCACGAGGCCCTCTATTAAACCAAATAGCCCTTCCAACTCTATTATTCTATTGCACCTGATATACAGCACATCCCTTTTCTCGGGTTTTTAAAGTTTTACAGTAATAATAATTTAATATCCCTCCTTATGTAGAAGTAAGATTATTTAAGGGTTTTCAGTTGACCGTTCAAGTCAAATTTATATTTACCTGCAGGCTCGTTGGAGTGGGGTTGTGGGAGGGAGGATCTGTGCAAGTGTACCATAGCAGGGCAGAGCTACAGCGTTATAGAACCCAATCTTGAAAAAAATCAAAACACTATTAGTCAAATATTATTCAACTCAAAATTTGCAACAGTTCCTTTCCTAACAGACTGTCATATATTCTCACTATATTTTACAAATAGCAATATCACTTAACTTATACACAGCTTCTCGGTGCTTTACAGCCCTCTCTAAGCAGTTTGCAGACTCAGCATATTGTCCCCAACAATCTGGGTCCTCATTTTTACTGACCTCGGAAGGATGGAAGGCTGAGTCAACCTGGAGCCAGTGAGATTCGATCTGCCGAACTGCAGCTAGTAGTCAGCGGAAGTAGCCTGCAGTGCTGCACTCTCACCACTGCGCCACCTCGGCTCTGTTCTAATGTAAGAACCAGTTCGAGAAAATATATGCGCAGGTGCGTGGCAATGAAAATATGGCCATTATATGGGACGGGATAGCCCCGTGGTGAGTGGGCAGGGCCGGCCGCTGCTCGGAACTACCAGTTCAGCCGAACCGGTGCGAATCGGCATCAGTCCACCACTGGGTCATGTGATCCCCTTAAAAACCTTTGGTCATAACAAAGAACTACCTTTCCCTGGGCTTTCCCCAAAAGTTTGAGTTAGTTGGATGAAATAACAGAGGACGGAGGTTGGAAAGGGAGACCCAGCAGCTCCTCAGGTTCCTCTGTAACGTCTACAAGCAAGTATGGCGAAATCAGGAAACGGGATAATTATACTAGTCCAAAATAGGGATAAACACGATGCATCAAAATTTACGGTGAATTAAAAAAATCCCTAACATCTGCAAGATCAGCGCGGAGCTGGCGGCCTGATTTGATTGGCAAGGGAGTCCCCAGAATATTAAATCTTGGCTTGGAGTTTTATTGGCTTGCCGCGACTTATATATTCTTTTTTTTTCTTTTTTTAAAGAACACAACCGTTGGAGGAAGGCAGAAGAAGCTGGATCCTGGGAGTGAGATGTAAGGGGTAGCCTCGAACGAGCATTTGGTATCCGTGCGCAAACGGATGACTCGCTGCCCACCGCCAGCAGTTCGATCCCTGAAGGGCTCACGGTTGACTCAGCCTTCTGTCCTTCCGAGGTGGGTCAGATGAGGACCCAGATTGTTGGGGGTGATATGCTGAGTCTGGAAACCGCTTAGAGAGGGCTGTAAAAGCACTGTGAAGCGGTATGTAAGTCGAAGTAGAGGAAGGAAGGAAGGAAGGAAGGAAGGAAGGAAGGAAGGAAGGAAGGAAGGAAGGACGGAAGGAAGGACGGAAGGAA
>JANHFK010001741.1:66766-86647 GCA_036250565.1 Sibynophis collaris
GGTACCCCTGACATGAGTGACGTCAAGCTGCCGAGGCCCACCCTGCACGCCCACCCTCGCCCGTGGAGGTCAAACACAAACCTAATGTGACCCTCAATGAAATTGAGTTTGACACCCTGGTTCTAGAAGGACCATTATTGGGTGCAGCTCCAAATGTTCTTTCACTTAAACTTAAGTAACAGAATGCAATAATACTTTATGTCTACTAACATCAATTCTACATATTTTTTTCAGGTTGTGGAGATATTCCAGAACAAATTAAAGATCCAAGTGGGATAATCACAAGCCCAGGCTGGCCTCTTGAATATCCTGCGAGATTGAATTGTAGCTGGTATATTCAGGCAAATCCAGGAGAAATTATTACAATAAGGTAACTCATTTATATTTTAGGGATATAATGTGAAAAGTGTAAATTAAACATGTTTGTATTAGATGCTTCTCTACTGAAAATTAAGACCTTTACAGATATTTTGATTAATTGCATTTATCTTGAGATTTATTGGTATCTCTTGATTATTAAAAAAGAAAGCATCCTTACACTAGACTTTCAGATACAAATCATTCCATTATTAATACAGAATGTTGAATCCTAAAGTAAAAATGAAGCCCAATAACATTTCCCATAATTTCCCATATTGGGTTCTGTTGCAGAGTTTAATAAGTCAGTAAGTTTTCAAAACTTCCAAAGTGAAACAAAATTGAAAAATGTTTCCAATTCATCTACCAAGAAGAAATAGAAAATTTGCTATGGTTTTTAATAGTAGACTACCCAGTCTCTGACATAGATACAGATTGTTTGCTTAGGATAGATAATGGAGAGAAAGGAATATTCTGACTGATATATCTGCTTTTTTGACAAGTTAATTTCCCTCATAAGCTCTGTTTTCAATTAAACCAGAGAAGTGGAATAACCCATATTTTCATAGTGACAGAAAAAGCTCATAGATGCAGATAGTTTTTAGGTATTATAGAATGCAGTTGTTTAGTTTAAAACTGATAGGGCTTTCAAAGGTTTTCCCTTTCCTTTCAAAAAATTAAGCAAAAGATTGAATAAGATAAATGTATTAACTTATTGAATAGAATATATGTAAATCATTAAATTTTGTAAACTGCCTATATGTGAGTTGGGCAGCTATATAAATTTGTTTAATAAAATAAATACAGAATCTTGTGATAATGTTATAAATATTTCTTTAAGCCTTGTTAAACACTGTGATATCAAAAATTCATCATACATATGTATGAAAATGCCTTTTATTAAATAGTGATGCTAATTATTAACAAAAGAAAATTCTATTTTGTCCCCCATAGTTTTCAGGATTTTGATGTTCAGGGATCACGGCGATGCAGTTCAGATTCCTTAACAATAGGGACCTACAAAAATATGGAAAATTACAGAGTATGTGGATCCTCAGTTCCATCTCCATATATCTCTTCACAAGACCATGTTTGGATCAGATTTCATTCAGATGATATCATATCACGAAAGGGCTTCAGACTGACTTATTTTGCGGGTATGTTTAAATTTTAAAATGGTATGGTTAATATGTTACATATTTGTTTAGAATGTGGGCTCAGTATAATTTCATCTGTAAAGTGTAATGGCTAGATTCAAACAAGCCAGTAGACCATGATTTTGTTTAACTGGAGTTTATCAAATCACAACATACAAATTCATAAATTGTGATTTACAAACAAAAATGGCTCAATTAACATGAATGGCTAATTCCAAACCCAATAAATTTCGTTATCATTAGCTTTAGTCTATACATAAGTAGTACTGGTAGAAAATGATTAAATAATTAAACGTTTCTTAAATATATTGGTTTCAGGGAAATCCAGCGAATTGCATTGCGACTGTAACCAGTTCCACTGTGCTAATGGGAAATGTGTTCCAGAATCTTGGAAGTGTAATGACATGGATGAATGTGGAGATAATTCTGATGAAGAGATCTGTCCCAAGGCTAGTCCTCCAACTGCTGCTCCCTTCCCGCCATGTGCATACAATCAGTTCCAGTGTCTCTCACGTTTCAATGTTTATACTTGCATTCCAGAATCTTCAAGATGTGATGGAAACCTTGACTGTCTTGATTTAGGAGATGAAATAGACTGTGGCATGCCAAGCTGTGGGCAGTTACTAAAATATTTTTATGGTACTTTCAATTCTCCTAATTATCCAGACTTTTATCCACCAGGAAGCAATTGCACTTGGTTGATAGATACAGGAGATCACCGCAAAGTTATTTTGCGTTTCACTGACTTTAAACTTGACGGTACTGGTTATGGGGATTATGTCAAAATATACGATGGACTAGAAGAAAATCCACACAAACTCTTACGTGTTTTAACTGCCTTTGACTCTCATGCACCTCTTACAGTTGTTTCATCTTCTGGTCAAATCAGAGTGCATTTTTGTGCTGACAAAGTAAATGCTGCAAGAGGGTTTAATGCTACCTATCAAGTAGACGGTTTTTGTCTGCCATGGGAAATCCCCTGTGGTGGAAACTGGGGATGTTACACCGAGCAGCAGCGTTGCGATGGCTATTGGCATTGCCCAAATGGAAGGGATGAAACCAACTGCACCATGTGTCAGAAGGAAGAATTCCCCTGCTCCCGGAATGGTGTCTGTTACCCACGCTCTGATCGCTGCAACTACCAGAATCATTGTCCCAATGGTTCTGATGAAAAGAATTGCTTCTTTTGCCAGCCAGGGAACTTCCACTGCAAAAACAATCGCTGTGTGTTTGAAAGCTGGGTGTGTGACTCTCAAGATGACTGCGGGGATGGTAGTGATGAAGAGAACTGTCCAGTGATTGTACCCACCAGAGTAATTACAGCTGCTGTCATTGGAAGCCTTATCTGTGGGTTGCTTCTTGTCATTGCATTGGGATGTACTTGTAAACTGTATTCATTAAGAATGTTTGAACGAAGGTAAGCAACCTGTCAGCTTAAACCGCTGGTTGTTTTTTCTTTGTCTGAAAATATTATACAGGTAGTTCTTGACTTAACAACCATTCATTTAGTGACCATTCAAAATTAACAATGGCACTGAAAAAGTTGACTTATGACTGTTTTTCACACTTATGACCGTTGCAGCATCCCCATGGTCACGGGGTCAGCATTCGGATTCTTGGCAACTGGTTCATGTTTATGATGGTTGCAGTGTCTTGAGATCATGGATCACCTTTTGTGGCCTGACAAACAATGTCATTGGGGAAGCCAGATTCACTTAACAACCCGTGTGACTAACTTAAGGATTGCAGTGATTCACTTAACAGCCGTGGCTAGAAAGGTCATAAAATGGAGCAAAGCTCACGTAAAGCTGTCTTTCTTTAAGGCAGAATTTTTCTTTCTTTCAGTGAGGCCAAAGGAATTAGAAAGAATACAATAAATTTTGTAAATAAAATTGGTGACAGTTCACAAAGATTAGTAGGTGCAAATAGAAATACACACTATTTCCATAGCAAGGAAGATAAAGCACGACTGGTTAATTTGATTACTTTATTTAAAGAGGAAAATTTTGGGCTCAGTTGTGGTTGTTAGTCTACCTGTAGAGTATACACACTGATGTCACTGATGAATTCTACATGTTATTTGTCAAAGAAAAAGTTTAAAAAAAACTTTACTGCTTGAAATACATGAAAAAATAAGAAATCGAAGTTGATATGCTTATACATAGTTAGTTCTTCCTTTGATGAAATTATTATTGTGCTCATAATTATTTTTGCATGATCAGTGTGCAAATATGTCTTAGATTAAAAGAGTACAGGTCTTTGTCCTTGGCCGTTGCTGTCTAAGAGTAGCACAAAGGTTCTGTATAACACAAAATGTTGTTGTTGCTATATATGCATTGAAACAAGTGAGTTGGACTCCACATAGCATGTCTGTATTTTTGCACAGGTCATTTGAGACACAGCTATCGAGGGTTGAGGCAGAGTTATTGAGAAGAGAAGCCCCTCCTTCTTATGGACAGTTGATTGCACAAGGACTAATTCCACCCGTTGAAGATTTTCCAGTTTGTTCACCAAATCAGGTAAGAACTTCTATGGTAACTATAAATTGGTTGCTTTGGAAAATCATGCACTACTTTGTTTCATTCAGCTCCTTACTACAACGGGGTTTTCTAGGCTCAAAACTATATTTATTTACATTTCATATATTTTTGCTAAATCTAATTGACACAAGATTAGGATTTTTACAGAGATACAAAGTTGGCCAAACAGTTTTGGTCATAAAACTCAGGCTGCTTCAGTTTCATATGTGAGATAATTACATTTCATGGGTTCTTGAAATATTTCTAAAATAAATCTGAAAAATATTTCAGATTTACAAACTGCATCTAGATATTACTTTGTGAATAACTCTCCTACATACAGAACTGAAATTATAATTAAGCCTGGGACAAATTCATGTATCTTCTTTCCTCTTTCTAGCACAATGTTTACTGGGTCTGTACTCTGACTATGAAGATTGCCCAGTACCTTGGAATACTGGTGGGCCTGTCTCAAGGGCCTTAAGAGTTCTCCTTTCTCCTTTGAGAACCAGAGTGGGGCTCTAAGAGTTCCACTCTATTATTGGCCATGCCTCACTCATACGCATCCTTTGTTTTTTCATGTAGATGATATGTAGCAATTCAGCAAACAATCTGGGTTGGGTTTCAAGCTGTTTATGAAACTAAAATTAATGCAACATGAAGTCCACTCTAGACTGTTTGCCTAGTAACAAGTAGGGGATATGTACTTTTGAAAAACTATACTTAGATGAAATAGAATTTCAAGTTTCAGCATGATTTTAATACTTTTATGACATTTTTAGCAAAAGCAGGCTTCTTGGCTGCCTTATCTCTCTTCTGCTCAGATTCAGTAAGTTATTAGTTCCATGTTAGCGGAAAGTGACTTGCAGAAAAAAAAATGAAACCAATATTACATTCATGTTTACCTTTTTATAGCACTAGGTTTACCTATGTTTGTTTTTCAGGCCTCGGTGTTAGAAAATTTGAGACTGGCAGTGAGATCTCAGCTTGGATTTACATCTATTAGATTTCCAATTGCTGGCCGATCAAGCAATATTTGGAACCGAATCTTTAATTTTGCAAGATCCCGTCATTCTGCATCCATGTCATTAGTGTCATCAGATGGAGATGATCTTACCAGCCAGAACAATAACAGAGAAACGGAAAGAAATAGTTCACACCGAAGTCTCTTTTCAGTGGAATCTGATGATACTGATACAGAAACTGAACGAAGAGACACAACAGGTGCAGTTGGTGGTGTTGCCGCTATATTGCCTCAAAAGGTCCCTCCTGCAACCGCTGTGGAAGCAACTGTTCTCTGTGGAACTTCCTCAACCCAGAATACTAGCAGTAGTACAGACAGTGGAAGAGAACCAGCAAGCATGGAACCTCCGAGTTCTAGTCCAGGACGCCATCAGTTTTCTAGTGCATTAAGCCGAATGACTCAAGGGTTACGTTGGGTACGCTTCACCTTAGGAAGATCAAGTCCAGTTAATCAGAACCAAAGCCCTTTGAGACAGCTTGATAATGGAGTAGGTGGCGGAAGAGATGAAGATGACGATGTTGAAATGCTAATTCCAGTTTCTGATGTAGCATCAGACTTTGATGTGAATGACTGTTCACAACCTCTGCTCGATCTCACTTCAGATCAAGGACAAGGGCCTAGACAGCCATACAGTGCAACACCTAATGGAGTACAGCCCTCCAATCGAGATGGCCCCTGTGAGCACTGTGGAATAGTACACACTGCTCAGATACCTGACTTGTGCTTAGAAGCTATGTTGAAAAATGAAACTAGCGATGATGAGGCTTTGTTACTCTGCTAAGTATTAATTGAATGAGTGGAAATGTCTGCAAGTTGGAGCAATATGGTGATTGGTTTTTGTACTTCATCCTTAAGGGGAAAAAATAGATTTTTGTTTCAAAAAAGAATCCAGGGCAACTCACGTGACTTCCAAATTTGATTGTGCATGACTGAATGAATCTGTTGCAACAAAGAAAGATTGTTACTGGTCTACATACATAATGTATGTTTGTTGCTAGGGTGATCGTTTTGTTGTTGCTGTTGTTACTATTACCCTTTAAGGGTACTTTTCTTGAGAGCTTTTCCTAGTACTGCTTTTTCTACTAGACTCCTTAAAGCCTGCGCAAGGAGTTGACGGAGAGTAGGTTGTCTCTGTAATTTATAAAACATGTCACCAAGGGGTGAACTTGGTGGAATTTTGCAGCATGCAAGTTTCTGGCATACCTGTACGTGTGCATTTTCAGTGTTGTAAAGGCATGCATCTATCACCAGTTCCTTACTCATGCTTTCTGGAAGAAAGAAAGAATAGCGCTATCTAGGAAGTGGTCTTTGGTTTCGGATAGTTTTAACATTGTGTAATTTACAGTAGGAATATGGCTGCTCATCCACACTTTTGGCTGCCTACCATTCACTTCCATTTGTCAGATTGTTTTGTACGTAATATTTATTTCGTGTTAAAATCAGATCCAGTGTAAATTGCCAATATAATTTAATACAATATACTAAATGCTAATTATTGCTGAAAGTATTCTTTTTGTTTTCCTCTTGTGGTTTATATTGTCAAATTACTGAATGTTCTCTTGTCAAGTTTTTTCTTTCTTTCAAAGGATTGATTTTTTCCAGTACACTACACTGTATTTCTTTTTCTTTTTCTTGTAAATGTTGAAATGGCAGAAACTGATGGCAAAAAAATGTTTTGTAGGTTTTATAACATTAACTTCAATATGTTGGTCTAGAATGGTACAACCAAATAAGGTGTAAAAATTCAAAGAAATTTTTCATCTATCTTTGTAGATAGATACTTAAAGCAGATAAATATGCATTTGATTCTTGTATATAATGTGTTTTTTAAGAAGATGAAATAGGGACACATAACTTTAGAAAACTGCAATGGATCTTTCCCTAATAGAGTTTAAATTCGTTCAGTCTAAAGGGATTTGCACTAAACCTGTATTAAGGTCTTTAAAGAATTAGTGCACATGCACTATAACTTTAAATATTAGTCTCTAATGCAACAATGAATATATACTTCCATATCTCTGTTCTTGTGTTCTAACTTTCTTTGGTTTGTTGATACAATTGAATTTGCTTTACTAACTTCCTATTTATTCACTGTATTTAAAAACTAGTTTATGTAGTATCAGTTCTTGCTTTAAAATAACAAAAAGTTCTAGATTTTTATTTTATTTCATCCCACATTGTTAGTGCAAAATATATCAGCAATAGGAAAAAAAATCAGTTTCCAGTTTAATGGCCAGCTGATAGTTGTTACTTCTTGATGATACCAAGAAATGAATCTTTTGAGAAGATAAAGGTTGTGAATTGCTGTTATATTTATATTTGGGCAGTCTAAGTAGGCTTAATGATTTATTATGAAAAATGTATTTGTGTATGATTGTGTCCTATTTATTAAATTTTACATACATTGCTGAATGTCATTTTAAAGCATGTTTAAAGACTTGTGGAATTCTTGTTATGCTATCAAAAAACCCCTCATGTTTTAAGATATATCACATTAAAAAGACTTGTCATGTATTGCGTGGCCCAGTTCAAACAGGCCGCAACCTGGTAGTGGGCTATGGCCAAGGGGGGTTGGGAACCCTGGCATAGAGTACTCAGTATGCTTCATATTTGGGGGTGGAGAGTGGATTCTGGAATCAAATTCAAGATTTCAAATTGCAAAATTGGCTGCTAAATTTCAAGTATTATTTAATCTTTGAAGCTAAATATCAGGCCGTTTTTCTTTAAACATACAGGTAGAATTAGGCTAAAATAACTTAGAAAGATACAAACCTATTGCGAAAGTCGAATGCCTAGAATTAAACATTTCATTTTCATTGATTTCAAGAAAATAATGAAATTATTGCTTGAATAGATTATGACTTTTGTTTCTAAGAATAAAACATTTGTTTTATCCTGCATTGTAAACAATTAAGTTATTCAGTATAATCCTATACATGGAAATCTCTTCCTATCGTTTGTTTGTTTAAGCAGCTTCATACTAAGTAGGCATGCATAAGATTGCAACTTTAGATGCAATCACACATTCTAGATGTGGAAAAATAATTTTCCAGCCAATTTTATGTGAAAAGATGTAAGCCAATGGCTCTCCATCCTCCAATAGACCAGCAAAGAACTCAGATTAATCTGATTTTGTAATATCAGATCCATCTCATTTCCCTTTTTCTGTTTCATTAACTTGCCTCTTTCTTTAAGTATGAAAACATATCTTACAGGCCTCTTTTTTCTTCTGTCGTTAGGCTCTTTTTTTTCTAACTTGCTAATAAAACATTTCATGAAAGACTTTAGCATGCCTCTCTACCGTCCAGTGTCTCTACCACTTCTGGCCTGGAGCTTCTTTCTTGTTCTATTTTAATGTTGAAATCCTTTGAATTTGTGGTTGCCATACCAAACCCCTCCCCAATGGAAATGCAATTTTTGTTGTAACTTTGGCTAGTTGAGCTCATTACAAAGAGATCTTCAATCTAAAGATTTATTTCCTTCCAAGGTTGGACTTTACCTTCCCTCTGAATTATGACCTATTTCCTGTATTTTACCAACTCCTTAACACCAATGGAAATATTGCTTTGTTCCCTGGATGTCTTATTAAATCCTGCCTTTTACTTAAATTTTATGGTATCATTTTGCCATGACTATATTTTACTACTCATCAGTGTGTGTTATTCACAGAGGTGATTAAAAAATTTCCAGAGCAGTATTAGAGAGTCTCCTTTAAGAAGCTCCAAAATGTATAGACAACGTTCTACACTTAAGCAAAGAAGTGAGATAATGAACTGTTATTTCCTGGGCCTTTGAATGTTTATTTGTGCATTCACATGACCGATAATTCTAACCCACTTAGTCTCAGGACTTCATAGCTTCTTCAAATCTGCTATGTTTATCTTTAAACTGAGCATTTAGCAGAAGCTGATTATAATTTTATGGTATGCTTGGAGGACAGGGCTCCTGCCACATAATTCTGTAATGTTTCAAATGGGCCTTTGTATAAATGCATCACCTGTGAGCATGAGATGACCACTTGAAGAACTAATTAGGTAAGAACCAATTCTTGTCTTGATCATGCAGCCCATTTGTACGAAATTGTGTGTTGACTCTTTATAGCAGAGGGACACTTTAGGAGAGAACATCTCTATGGACTTCACCCACTTCTACCATGCTATGTTCAGAGTGGCTGTGGTATTAGAGTCATTATTCATGTGCTTAACTGCAAACTTCTCCATAAGAGTCAGAGATTCAGTTGGGTCTAGTGGTTAAGACACCATGCAAGAAGTCATAAATTCTAGTCCCTCCTTAAGCATGAAAGCTAGTTGGTGACCTTGGGCCAGTCATTCCCTTAACCCAGCCCATCTCACAGAGTACCCTGTTTCCCCCGAAATAAGACATACCCTGATAATAAGCCCAATCGGGCTTTTGAGTGCATGGCAATAAGGCCAAGCGCTTATTTCAGGGTTCAAAAAATATATAAGACAGGGTCTTGTTTTCAGGGAAACACGGTACATTTTGGCCAAGTAGTTTATGAGTGATCTCACTACACTAGAGTAATCTAGTGCAGCAGTCCCCACACTTTTTGGCATGGGGAAGGGAAGGTTTCAGTTTCTCTTGCTCGCTCACCCGTCACTCACCTCCAGCTGTGCGGCCCGGTTCCTAAGTGTACCGTTTCGTGGCCCAGGGATTGAGGACCTCTGATCTAGTGCACATTGCAATAGTCCAAGCAGGAGGTGACTCAGCCATGAATAACTTGTGTGAAAGGCTTTACAATCCAGGGTTCTTTTCATTAAAAAATAATAATAAAGAGAATTAGCATACTGCAAACTAAAGCAGCAGCCTGAGATGCTCTTATTTCTCAAAATGCTGCTTCATTTTTGTTGGGACCAGGTAGATTATTTGGATGTTCCTTAAGAAATCATGGAAATAGATTCTATAGGGAATTCTAAGATCCTTCTTGGCTACAACAACAAAATCTTTTCCCAGTTTGAAACTGTACAGGTAGTCCTCAACTCATGACTACAATTGAGCCCAATATTTCTGCTGCTAAGCTAAGTATGTTGTTAAGCGAGTTGTGTCCCATATTACAACCTATCTTTCAACAGTTGTTAAAGAGAATCACTGTAGTTGTTAAGTTAGTAACGGTTGTTAAATGAATCTGACTACCATTGACTTTGCTTGTCAGGTCACAAAAGGTGATCACATGACTCCGGGACCCTGCAACTGTCATAAATATACGCCAGTTGCCAAGCATCTTAATTTTGATCATGTGACCATGTGCTGCAACAGTTGTAAGTGAAAAATGGTCATAAGCCACTTTTTAAAGTGCTATTGTCTTTTTGGTCATTAAATGTAAGTCTGATTGTTAATTTTAATAACACAACTTAATGTAGACTATAGAAACACAGAGACACAATCCTTGAGTTATGATGGCAATTGGAATTGAAATTTCTATCACTAAGAAATGTGGTCATAAATAGTAATATCACATGACCACACTTTTCACGACAACAATCCCAACAATCCTGGTTGCCATCATTGGTCAAGGACCATTTGGGGTTTTAAGCAAGGACATTACATGATAGTGATTGCTTCCTCATTGACTTTGCTTGTGGGAAGCCAACAGAGAACATTGGAAATCACAATAATGTGAAACCACTTCACTGCAACATTGTGAGTTGGGTGCCAAGTGCTGTGACCATGGTTGCTGGGATGCTGGGAGAGCCAGAATTTTGAGGACAAATCAAAAGGATCATTTGTTTAGCATAGCTAAATGAATGGTTAGGACGTAACCTTTTCCAATGACATAGTGGTTTGGAATTCAATAACTATTTAACTTGAAAAAAAAGTCGGAGGATAGCATTTCTCTGTATTAAATAAAGGATAAAACTTTATGTTGTTGAGACAAAGTTCAACTTGAATACCATTTTTTTCACTTTAGAAATCTCTTCACTGTGTAGGGGATACTCAGGCTTTGTTTTTTGAATATTCTTCAAAAACAAATTTGTTTAAGGTTCAACTTAATTTTTGACATTATTCCTCATTTGTTACTGGGGAATCAAGTAACTAGTTCACTTTGAAGAACAATCTTCTAACTGAACTAGCTCTTTGTAGTAATAATAACTGGTTCAGGTTGGTCTTATATTATTAGCTGTTAGTATTACTGTTACATAAAATAGACATTCTGACTGATATATATATAAAGAGTCATTTTGAGATGTTCTTACACCCAAATCTTTCACCCAAATCCTACTTTTAATGAGAGAGTTAGATTCCTCTCCATTCTGTACTACTTACCTCAGGAATCCAACTGAGAAAGATATTTTGATGGTTCTTTTTTTCCAGTCATCACGGACCCATCACTACTCTTAGAAAATAAAAATAATGGCCAGTTGTACTGGCTGATGCTTTGCCATGAAATTTATTTACCTACATGTAAAAAAAGTCAGATGTATGCAGAAATGGTAGATGTGCTTTAAGAATTATATGGAAATGTTAGCAAAAAATTTTGGAATTTTTTTCTGGTAAAATGCATTTTATCACAGGCTATATCCTCATGAATCAATTTATAAGTGAAGCTGCCATACTTTCTAAATTTCTAATGTATGTTTGCCCTAAAAGTATTTGGAAACCCTGTTGTACATCTTATTCACTGCAGAGCTCCTTTGTTGAAGAGACATCCCTTTTTATGGCATTTTTATGCCTTCCCATTTAGTTCCTTGTACATTGCAAGTTTTCACGTTTTCATAATATAATCCTAGTATAGAGGAAACACTGAATTTTAGCTGCTCCACTGAATTTAAAGTTTTCTCAAACTGATACCTGGATAAGGACTTAGCCATGGTCCAGTAATGGTTAATGGTTGCTAAGTGAATTCAGGAAAGGCATTCAGAAACCAGTTGAGAAAAGAATTGTTGGAAATACTGCTTAAGCCAGTAGCTCATTCTCAGTTCTCAAAGCTTTGAATGATTGACCATACTAACTTGCTTTGTAATCCTGCTTGCTGGTATTTTGAGATGAGTATTTTGAGATGATGTAATTCATTTCCCCCCTCCCTTTCCATTTGTAAAGATTGAAGTCTCTTTATTTTTTATATACCATGTTAGCTGTGTAATTTGTATACAGTTTCATGGCTACATTTTAATGTAGTGATTACACTATACTTTCTTGATGTGCAGGTTAAAGATGAAGGTGAGATGAGAAAACTCCAAGAGCTCCATAATATTGTTTACAACCAGGCTTGTAGCTGGTTTCAAAGCTTAAGAAATAAATTTCATAGCCAAATACTTCAGTACTTTGGTCCAATGCCAGAGAAGGAAGAAAACTTGCAGGTACTTAGCGACTATAGTATCAGACAATTGTCAGTGTGAGCTTCACTTGTTTTTCTAGTAAAGAGTGTAATACAGTAACTAAATTAACAGATTTAAGGAAGATGAGATAAAAAGAGGAAGTGCAAAAACCAGAGAGGCTGCGTAACAGAAAAAGCTAAGGGGAAAAATCCAGTCTGGATTAATTCTGATTTTTAAAAAAGTTAGTATCTGGAATTTTGCTGACTATATTTAACCTAGCATTTTAAACACACTTGTTTTTTTAAGTGTGCTAAGTAGTTTACTTCTGCATTTTGTGAAAACTGATAGTCAAGAGGACTGTATTTTTAAATTTAGGAAATATTTTCCTTTTAAACTCAATTATATAATCACATCATTATAATATTTTTGTCCTAAGTGTTAATATTGTTTTATTTCGTTTTAATTTGGTTTCTTTTTTAGGAAACAGCTGATGGACCTGCATGGTGTTGGTGGCTTCTAGCTGTTCTTCCTGTGGATCCTAAATATCAGCTTTCAGTGCTTTCTATGAGGTCTTTGAGAGAACGTTTGATAAAAATTCAAGCTATATTGACCTATTTTTCCAGAGACCAGTCCAAATAATTAATTACCTGGACCTTAATATAACAGTATGGCTGTACCTTCAGCTGATTTTTTTTCTTGCAGAATTTGCACTTTTAGTCCTGATTTGAGAACTATTAGGAAATAATTTCCTATATCAATAGTTGTTCAACTAGAAGGATGCCATTAATATTGCACGTACACAATTAATCTAGCAGCAAAATATTTATTTGCACTATATACAAATGGAATGTATCATATTGTCAAAAAAATTTCCACTGACGACTATGGTGGAAAGTGCAAGATTTAAAATTTGTCAGTTGAAGTTTACAGTATTAAAGATGAATTCAAAATCTTGCAAATCAGAAGTTGCCTCAGCTACAGCAGCACCTTGTTGCTATTTGCACAATTATTTAAATGTATTGTCTATTTGTAGAACAAAGTTCTGTTTTAAGTATTTAATTGTAAATTTGGCACAATTCTTGTGAAATTATTACATGAATTTGGAGCCATGTTAAAGAACAGTTGAAAAATACTTCCAAGAAGCTGTTGCCACTGTGACTGAGTTACATATATTGTGTGACTAAAATTAGACATAGATGACTACTAGTGTATGTTATTTGGAATTAATTAAAAGGTTAAACGATCTATTCAGTATATAATAAAATTTTAAAAAGCAGACAGCAACACTGTTGGGCCCTGATGACGAAACTTTTAACAGGCTTCATGGAGTCCGATTAATTGAGAGGGAAAAACTAGGTCTCCTCTCTTGACCTCGCTTCTTTAAGAAATAATTTATCTACATCTGTGTCATGTCTGATGAAACCTCCATATTTGGAGCATATGAGAGATCATCAAGGGAGCTGTCTTAACCCCCTTTTTAATATTTTCTAATGCTAGAAAGAACTAAGGTTAGTGGTACCAGGAGGAGATTTTCACAGTCAGATTTCTTCTTCTGTTTAGATCTTTTTCTCCAACTTTGGATGGAAAAACCTAGTGTATCCAATACTTTCTGGAACATGTCTTCCCTTAAAACCCTAGGTTCGCAGTAACAAAAATCATTTTTAAATTTACGGAGATCAAATTTACATACAACCTCTGCATTTGGAAGAATCAGTAATTTAAAAAAATTGTTGCTGTGTCACTATACTCTTAAATGTAAGATGTTTGTTTGGGAACTACTGAAGTTGCTTTTTAAAAAATAATTTCTGGAACACAGACGTTTGAAAATGCAGATTTCCATGCCTTATTCATATCAATTGTACTGCAACACACAAGATGACAGTCTGCTTGCCAATAGGTTCATTTTGTAGTTTCTCAAATGTCTGTCTTGATTGTGATTCATTTTATAAAGTTATTTGTTAAAAATCTTGCTTTTGCTAATATTTAATTTTCAATAAACTTAAAATTTATATTTTTAACTGTGATCAGAATTCTTAATATTTGGGGTTTTTTAAGGATTTATAATGCCTTCTAGAACTTAGGTGAAAGTAGTTTCAATTATGTCAGCATGGCATTGAATTATTTTGATGTCAGTGACAAGAGTTTCGTTTGGCTCTGTTCAAATAATTTTTTCTGACTAACACTAAATCATGTATTTTGGAAACTCTTTCAAATTACGGATTATTAAAACAACATTAAATGCACCAATAGTTCATGCCATCAGAATGAATGGTTTTAGAATAAATTATTGGAGTAAATCTAATGAAAGGGGGGTAAGTTATATACATACATACATGTGAATATATTTCCCACTTTTTTACAATGGAACAGCAACATTGTAAGGTTGCTTGGCTGGCTCAACATCCCTGTCTTCGCCCAGCAGTTCAACTGCTCTATCGAAACTTTGCAAGGAATGCTTTTGAATGAATAATTGACAGATACTCATTTTTAATGTGTAGTTGATGGGTGGAACAGCATATAATTCTACTAAGAATAAGTAGAATATCTATGTAGTTATAAAATATGTAATATTGCATTAAGTTTTGTATTCTCTTTGAAGATACATCTTCCCATTATAAGGTAAAGCTTAATGAAATTTAAGTCATGCCTTACTTCAGTTGTGGCCAAACGACAGCTCTGCATAAAACCACCTAAAAATGATTAGTAGTGCTATAAGCCAAGCATTCAGTAGTTTTCCTGTGTGAATGTTAAGCAAAATGAAGTCATGCCTCGTGGAGAGTCATGGGTGCTTCATCACTAGAGGTTTTCAAGCAAGTCAGCCATTTGCCTGGAATAGTATAATACCTGCATCACGCAGACCACTAGACTGGAAGACCTTCAATGTTCATTTCAACTCTCCGATCTTACATAGCGATACAAGTGAATCTTAGAAAAGCTAAAGTAAAATAACAGGGATGACAGAAGCCCTATATGAGCATAGATACTGTCTCTGCATGAGGATAGGTGCTGCCTTTAGTGTGACTTTCAACTCAAATTGTTTTTAAGGGATAACATGGTATTCAGTTTGTAATTGATAAATACATTGTCAACATGCTGGTGATGGTAAAAAAATCAGTTCTGCACAAGATATTGACCCCAGGCTGCATATGATTCACTAAGCAGCCTTATGTGGCATGCCAACATTTTTTTAAGTCGAATCTTCAAAGTTGCCAAGTTCATTCCCATCACCACTAGCCATCAAACAGCTGATTGGTGTGCCAGGTATTTCTGCAATGGCAAGTTGTCAGTGTGGCCGTTATAACTTACAGGTTATAAAGGTCTGCTCAAAGCTATCTGAAGGTCAACTGTTAATTAGCTTTATATATTATCAGCTTTGTATTTAGCGCCGATTATAGAAAAAGCTTTGGTAAGAATATTCCACATAAAAAATACTTGAATACCTCTTGAATAACTTGTCTTATATATTTGATTTCATGGTGGGCCACATTCTAGAACAAAAGCAAACTGGTCCATTTATTAATGGCACTGATAGCTTTAATATAAATTTCAGGAGAATCACCATATGGGCATATTCTGTACAGGGTTACAAGTCGACACAGGTAATATTTCTCTTTAATAACCAGTCATGATGGGTCAGTAAGATCTACCTCAATGCACATAACTCTGCTTTCAAGTTACACTGTGCTAGAAAATACAAGATTAGTTGTCTACAATAGCTTAGAACACAAGTGGGCACCTGTACACTCTTTATCATAAAATAGATTAGGAACAATTTCCCATTAGTACTTATACTAGGAATGATATGCCATCCAATTCTGGAAGTTGAAATGGTGGTTTAAAAATTCGTCTATAACGTATATTCTCTCATTTTTTTGTCAGCCTGTTTTAGGGAGATCCATGTATTCAGAATGCTGGATCGCAGTTTGGCCCATACACAGTGGTCATTCAACCCAAAAATCTGAGCAGCAAATTGGGCAGCACCTTCTGGTGAAAGAATTGTGGAACAGCCAAGACCTGTTAAAAAGCAAGACAATTTTAATTTTTAAAATATGTGATTGTAATAGTATTACCATTATATAATCTTAAGTGAGTCAAGAAAAACTGATATGTAATACAAAATAATTTAACAATTCGTACCGAACATTTCAGATGAATGTGGAAGATAAGATACCAAAATTCTCTTTAGAACTGAAGCTTCTTCCAAGTTAGAGAAGGAGCATAACTTTTTTTTTAAGTTAATGTTTACAGGGTTTAACAGAGCATGTTCCTTCTTTGTCTGGGCAAGTCTGCACCAGGGTTGTGCAAACTTAAGTGTGAGCAAACCCCACATAAAGTTTGGCAGCACACAGACAGCTAATGCTACATGAAACTTGTACAAGCAAAGCCTCAGTGTGCTCAAACGCTTCTTTATCTGTGCATCCCCCTCAGTGGACCAAGTGCTGAGAAATAACTAAGCATGTGGAGTCCCCTGCTTAGATTCAACATTTCCAACAGTCTCAGAGTACACAGGTAGTCCCCAAATGAC
The DNA here is from genome assembly GCA_036250565.1 of Sibynophis collaris. Lineage (NCBI taxonomy): Eukaryota > Metazoa > Chordata > Lepidosauria > Squamata > Sibynophiidae > Sibynophis > Sibynophis collaris. The sequence continues at coordinate 83,623 of JANHFK010001741.1, forward strand.
AACCATTTATTTAATGACTATTCAAAAGGACAAAAACTGAACTAATGACTGGTCCTCACAATCACAACCCATTGCAGCGTGCCTAAAGTAATATGATCAAAATTCAGGACTTGTCAACTGGCATGAATTTATGTTTGCAGCATCATGGGATCATCCCAGATCATGGGATCACCATTTACAATCTTTCCAGGAGGCCAGCAAGCCAAGATGTAATGGAGGAAGCTGGAATTACTTATGATTTGCTTAACAACCAGCGCAAAAAAAGATAGAATTAGGCATGACTCACTAAATGGCCACATCACTCAGGGATGGATTTTCTGATTCCAATTCTAGTTGTAAGTTGAATCCTACCTGTAGGTGTTGGTTATCACCATGTCTATCTTTTATCTTTAATGCAAACATCTTTGTTGGGTGATGAGAGAAAAGCTAAAAATGCCGTTGGGCATTGAAAGCATACTTATTCCGTGCGGCCGGCCTGGCGTAGTTTTTTAACATCTTTTTACCAGGGGTTTTATCTAGTTTTTAGAACAGGCCACCCTCTAATTTTTTAATTTTTAATTTTCTAATTTTTTAATACTCTTTTTAATTTTATTTTTAATATTCTGATGTTTTTATGTTGTTTTTATTGATGCCTGTTCACCACCCTGAATCCCGAAAGGGAAAAGGGCGGTATATAAATCAAATAAATAAATAAATAAAAATAACCAGTCTAGTCATAAAGCTGGCAAATGTAAGCACAACCCAGGAAAGTATGAAGGAGGTTAAATATATAGAGTAAATGGTGCATTCATGTGTTACAGAACCTTAACTGCGATAAAATCATTTTATTCACAAGGGGTCCCACTACTGCAAATCTTATGAAATACTGCCTTTGACCATAATAGTCTGTGTGTGTATGTGTATATATATTAAATTTAGAATCAAGGCATTCATTTATTCTAACGATCATTATTTTGAACAGAACTACAGCTGATAATAAGATTATAGCTTTACTTTCAAGTGTGCACTATTTCCCAAAAAATAATTGGTTCAAAGTATTCAATGATAAACCTTACCAGTAGGCATTCTCAGCGATGACCAAATATCCTGGGCACCCCAATCAGCTGAGAGAGGAGGACAATTGACAACTGGATAAGCAGTGTTTCCGGACAACACAGGTCCCAAGCCATTGCTTCTCCCAGCCACTGCAACAAATACTGTGGGAATCCCATCCCCTGAAAACACAAACAAAAACATATCAATGTGATAGAAACATGCTCACCTAAACCAGATTCTATATTAATTTTCATTTCTTAAAACAGGGATTATCAATTGCCATTGAACTTAAAACAATAGTTCACTAAAATAGACAATTTAGACAAATTTGAGTTAAGTACCTTCATATTCAGCTTTGATCCTCAGTGTTTCATCTGGTCCTTTATGAGCAGAGGTCACTCGTAATTCACAAGGCACACCATAATTGCCACATGCCTTTTTAATTTTTTCACAGTGACCAAGATCAGAAGTGGAACCCATGAGGACAACTACTCTGCCTTGTGTAGTTTGTGGTTTCAATAACAGCTAATAAAAAAGAAGATCAAAAGACAATTTAAAAGTACAGAAAACAATAACATGGATTATCCATATCCGTATCTCATACATTATGGGTGTCAAACTTGATTTCATTGAGGGCTGCATCAGGGATGTGTTTGACCTCGGGGCCAGGGTAGGCTTGGCCAGCTTAATGTTATTTGTGTGGTGGCTCGATTGCTCTGCCAGTGAAAATGGGCTCCCAAGCTGCTTTCAGCTATGACACCCTCCTGCCGCCGTCTGCCAGTGAAAATGGATCTTGGGGAGCCCGAGCTCCATTTTCACTGGCAGAGGACGGCAGGAGGCCATTGTGGCTGAAAACAGCCTGGGATGGCCATGTGTGGCCCTCCCAACGTCCATTTTTGCTGGCAGAGGCACTGTAGGCCAGTCCTTTGCTGTTTCTAGGGCAGCCCCACAGGCCAGATCTAAGCACCCTGCGGGCCGGATCCAGTCCCCGGGCCTTGAGTTTGACACCCATGTCATAGATGGTTTCAGTACCTCCACTCTTTCAGCCACCCATTCAAAGTTCCTTTTCACCACTTGCAGTGCTTCAGGCGTCACTTCTTTGAGGTCACGGTAAGACTAGAAGTACACACAAAAGAACAAAAGATCACATAAAATGCAAAAGATTAACCTACCTTACAGGTGTCAAACTCGCCATGTCACATTGCTGTCGTGATGTTTCTCCCTTCGTGGAGCTGTGGTGGGTGTGTGACACATTTGGCCCGCAGGCTTCCAGTTTGACACGCCTGACCTAACTCATACATACCTAAACTACCAATACTATAATTAACTGACAAGTCCATACACACATATATAATCTCAGAAGTCCAATGTAAGGATCAATAATGTCATTTATAAGTTGTTGATGTCTTTTCAATTCATTTCTTGAAACTTCCAAAGTTTTACCTATCACTCAAGAGACAAGGCCATTATCTCCTATATCAAGTCAGATAAAGTAATTTATGCTTATATGATTAATAAAATCATGCTTCACTATGCTGTAACTAATGTTTAACATATAATATTAATATGTGTTTACATCAGATAATAGCCCCAGACTCAATGGCATATATAAAGGATGCTTTTTGTAGCTCATTATGAGATATACAATATTTTGGAATATGAACTTTACATTCACTCATTTCCTCTTATGGTAGGAAATAGGTATTAATAGCTATTATCTAAAAATGTGCACTATCATTGTTGGACCTATTAATTAATTTAAAAAGTGTAAGTTAACATGCATTTTATATATATATATATATATATATATAGCCTGATGATGGCAAATGTGAATTTGCCGAAACGTCGCATAGATTCATCTAATATTACACGGGCCATACCCGAAAATAACCATGAACAACACACACACACACATATGTGTGTGTGTGTGTTATTATATATATGTGTGTGTGTGTTTGTGTGTTATTCATGGTTATTTTCGGGTATGGCC
>JANHFK010001741.1:148341-159817 GCA_036250565.1 Sibynophis collaris
ATGGAAGGCTGAGTCAACCTTGAGCCTGGTGAGATTTGAACTGCCAAATTGCAGGCAGCTGGCAGTCAGCAGAAATAGCCAGCAGTACTGTGCTCTAACCACTGCGCCCGCAAGGCTCTATAGTTTCTGAAAAGGACCAAACGGGCAGAACACATTTCCTGCTAATATTTTCAGTCAAATACTGAATTTAAATGTTGCTAATTAAAGGTATGTCATGTAAACAGTTCCTCTGTTCTCAAGAGTGTTTCATCTTCAACAGTTACTCTAAACCTCTTTCAAATGATATGTGAAGAATGACACAGAGTGAAGACAAAAGAGTTCGCTTTTAGCTAAGCATATTTGTTAGAGTATTACAAAATGCCCTGCTTTGCCAGATGGATCAATGCTACTGTGATGTCTTCTTTATCTTCTAAATAATCTGGCATTTTTTGACTGGCTGAAAAAATATTTGAATCAATGTGAAGTATTTCTTTTGCAGTGCCATTGACAAATGATTGCATGCCTTGTTTTGCCTCCTGTCTCTTCAAATGAACGTTGCTCAAGATAGCTAACTTCATACATATATAACAGTGTTTCTGAACCTTGGCAAATTTAAGATAGGTGGATTTCAAATCCCCGTAGTTGGGGAATTCTAAGAGTTGAAGTCCTGGGAGACTGGAATTTCTGGACTGGAATCCTGGGAGTAGCAGTCCACCCATCTTAAACTTCACAAGGTTGAGAAACACTGGTATAAACAGAGACAGCAAAACTCAAGATGGCAGTCATTGTGGTGCACCTGAAGCCCTGCCCCTTTTGTGCAGGTATGCGACACACACATACAAAAAGGCATGAGCTCTGATTGTACTGCAGCAACCAACATCTTTGGAGCTTTGTGCTCCTTCTGGAGATGCCACTGTCCTTCCACAGCAGCCTTTTCCTACTTGGTACCTACCAACTGTGTTGAAGTAAAATCCCCATCATTCCCTTGTATCTTGCCTATTGGTATACAGCAGTGGCCAGACATGCCAGAAGAAAATTGTTGGGGAAGAAGGATAGGCTAATTTTTGTATCCCATTAAATGCATACGCGATGACTGTCCTTCTTTTGCTTTGCTTCATTTGTAGAGAAGGTGACAGACTTATTTATGTGACAGCCAGTCCAAACAACCGGTCGTGAAATTAGTATTGTGGGACATAGGAAAGTTCAGCGGGGGGAAGAGTAGCTGGTGGCAGTCTGGGTGCTCTCATGTCACCAAGTGATAGCAACCACTCAAGGGATGAGCACTGGGACTTAGAATGATGCATGTTTGTGTGCCATGTTGTGACCTTAAACCTAATTTAAACCAATGACATTTGGTTTAGAGATATTTACTTACAACTACAGTCAGGACTTACTTTCCCTCTGAGCTATAACTGTTCATGCTGCCATCTGTAGACTCCCTGCTGGCCTGACGTGTCATCCAATTCCTCATCTCCACCGCCAATCCAGTTTCTGTGCTTCTCTGTACTGTACTCTTCAATTTTTTACCACCTGCTTCTAAAAAAAAGTAAAAACACTTAGTTGTATCAAGTATCCATATAAATAGAAATGCACTTAAACGGCCAATATAAACATAGAAATTCAGACTTGTACAATAACACCGAAAATGCTTAGGAGACATTATTTTAATGGTAGTTCTTAACAGTTATCACCTACATATGATCTTCAAAGTTAAACATGCACAGTCAACCGGTTTTATTTACACTGAATGTATGAAAATAATTTTGCCTGGGTAATTAGGTTTTCCAACTAGCAATTAAATTGGAAAATGACTCTATGGACAGCCATTGTAATAACCATTACATTAAGGGAAAGAACTTAGTTTAAATTAGTTCAGGCATAAATAATTATATTTGAGCCAAGAAGTATCCTTGTATCTAGTCAGTAGAAACTACAAAAAGAAAGTGAAACAAGACATGGTATATATGCTTTGTACTGTATCTGTTGCTTAAATTCTTCATTGATTCATTACATTTCATTTTTCATTCAGGAACTGAGGAGGAGGTATATATAGCATTCCCTTCTATTTTCTTCAACAACCCCTAAATCTAGTTAAGTTAAATAACTAGAAGAATATTATTGTCACAACAATATTGTCTTTCTATAGCAGCCTCTGTGTAACCAGGCTCCCCATGTATACGTTACTTCAGCATCAGATACAGCTTAATCTAATGTTTTCAGGAATTTCCAGAAGCTAAAATCAAATAGCATATTGAAGCAAGTTTTGTACAAGAAAATGTGTATTATAATTTTGATATTTGCAAAGTAAAATGGTATTTTCTTTCCTTTCTAAAGAAGGATAATCTTTTAATCATCACTTCCTCTGAATTAAGCAGGTGCTCTACTGAATTTGACCATAACAAGAAACTAGTAAAACAACAGCAATATTCTGCTAATCCAAATTCTTCCCATAAACAAAACACTCTGAATGCTGTTTAATATTTAAAGGCTGAATATTATTATGAGTAGTTGCAGAGGTTTAAATTGAGTGACAAAATAAACTCCAGTTTAATACTCAAACTCTTAAGTTTATTTATTTATTGCATTTATCAATTATCCCAATCCTGAATTATTCTAAGAAAACCGCATAGTAACGAAGTTGCATATATGTGTGTTAATAATTATTCAACAGTTAGAATTTAAACATTTTAATTGTGAAGAATGAAATGACTGTTAAATCCTGAATAATGTACTCATCTATGAGGAAGTGTAGCATGCATAGGATTTCTGTAAATGTATATCTTAATATGTTTTGAAGCATATCCAAACTGGTGCATCTGCTATTTTTATATCTTACAGCATAAAGTACAATGCAGAACTATGACTATATTTAGTTAGGAAATAGTTCGCTATAGAAAGCTTGTTAAATTTCAACATGTAAGATGTCAGAAAATGGCCTATCATATGGAGCAATGATGACAAGGGACTGTGATTTTAAATATTTTATACACTTGTGATTCAATTTTCAGTGTTACAACAGTTTCCCCTTTGCAGTTTTAAAAGCTACAAACCACAGGTATAATTTTAATTTATTCTTCATTAAAGTACTTCTGTTGCTTTTCCTCAAAGTACATGGAAAGATGATTAATCTCTATCCTCTAAAAATGTATTTAGGTAAATACAATTTTCTAACTCCTTGAAACGTTTTTTAAGTTATGGGTTCATATTTTTCCATGCCAATTTCTAGACCAATTTTCAAAAAGAAAGTTTGAGTAAATAACCAAATCCCTACCAATCTTGAGTATTCTCCCCCCATTTAATAAATATTTCTTTGCACACACGTTTAAAAGTTTATGCATATATAAAAGTAAGTTTTTGTATATTTGCCAGAAACTTCATACTTCAAGAAAGCACCCAGCCAGGACACACCAAAGTATTAACTACATATAAACTGTATATTTAAATGTAATTAATGTTTACAAATTAAAATCAATTGCCTGTAAAATAAGGCATTGTACTGTACTCATTTTCACTCACATAAACTGCTTAGAAGTATAAAAGAACAACAAGCACATACATACATTTATATACAAGTATAATTCCCTTCTTCTTTCCAGCAAAAGCAGTGAAAGAAGGAACAACAACAAAAATAACAACCATAAACAAATAATAAGAACAGACTGAATATGGAATAAGGAAACCTATCCCTATTGGGCAGGGAAGGAAATTAGAAAGGAAGAAAGGAAAAGGAAGGGGGAAAATGAGAAATAATCCCTCTTTAGGTTTCACAAAAGGATTTAAATACAAATTAGCAATGCTCCAAGTAACAAGTGATCTTCAGATGCACCTTCAAAAGCATCCAAACTTTGAACATCAAAAGCTACGGCTGTAGTTATTTGCACCTCCTCCCACTTGTTTAATTTTGATCGTGCCTTTTGTAGTTTGCAGCCAGATGTACCCATTCTTCCACACTCCCATTTTATTTTGTAAGGTTCAGAAACACTGCTCTTCTAAACATCAGTTGTCATGAAATAATTGAAGTTCTGCCTGATATTCAGAGATCAAAATAGGTTACTGGACTAGACATGCACCAAATGTCTTCCCTTCTCATCACAGAAAGGATAATCAGGCAGTTAGCAATTCAATGGTACATACCACAGAATTTATAAATTTGCATAATAATGGGCAGGAAATCACATAAGCAACAGGTAGGGAAGAAATTCAGATGAGATATTTCTGGACATTATTTTATTTTGGAGAAAGGTTATATATGAAAGATAGGATAAGCAAAGATGAAACATCAAAGCTGTTTATCAATGATAGAAGTGTGATGGATCTAAAAGAGAAGTTATCTATAAATGTCGGAGAAAAAGAATATGGTGAAAGAACAAAGTTGGATCATTACTGTATATGGAGAGGCAGTACAACAGAACGTCGGTTCCTCCCAAATGGTGTCTCAGTTCAGAATGAAAGACAGTTCACAAGAAAACAGTTGTGTAAAGTCCATCCTGCATTAAGAAGCCAATTTGATTCGTACAAAATACAAATAGACAAAACTAAAAACATCTATCAATATCTCACAGGTTTGCCCCCATGAATTATCCATGCAGCAGCATATAATACTTTAGATAATAGGCAATAGTTTTATTTCACTAACGGCGTGTCTTCTGGTCTTGAATATGACATGGGAGGCATTTTTATTTATGTGGCAAGTTTCTTCTAGTGTTTGAAGAACTCAAAAGTCTCGAGCCCAAAAATGAATGAACATAGGTAGTCCTTGATTTATGGCCGTTTGTTTAAAGATGGTTCAAAATTACAGCAGCCACCGGAAAAAGTGACTTATGACTTTTATTCACGCTTATAACTGTTGTGCCACTCTTACAGTTATGTGATCATGATGGCTTGCACTTACAATCAACTACGGTTACGTGATTGCAATCTACAACTTTTGGGGGGCAAATTTCTGTCAAAAAACACCAACTGGGGAAACAGTCATTCGCTTAATGACTGTGTAGTTTTGTTAACAGCTACAGTGATTTATTTAACAATTGCTATAAAATTTGTCATTGGGTCTAATGGTTGCAACATTTTAAGATGGAAATCCCGGTCCTAACTTGTGGTCATAAACTGAGGACTACCTGTATTGCAAAGGACTGATAGTGTGAAAAAAAGACAGCTGATCTGCCATGAAATGGCTGTGAGAAAATTAAATTTTAATTTGTAAGTGCTCAATATAGAGCTCCAAAACAGAATTCCAATTTGAAATTATATAAGCTACATAACCGAAGATTCACCCGAGAGACTATAATTTAGCATGAATTAAAATATTGTCGCCTTGTATTCAATGTACACAATTACACAACATTATGAATACTTAATATGAAATACAATATTTTGGAATAAACATGCATGTTTTGTATATGATTAGGTACACCAAACGTTGCAAAATAAAAACGCTGAATAGAGAATCAAAGTCGGATAGATGATAAACAATTTTAAATAGATTCTGTCACCGAGATTGTAAATCCTCGATTTAAATTGATCGTAGCTTAACTCTACTACTGAATAACTAGAAACCCTTCCATGAATGAGCATATGCAGCAATAATCATAGCCTTAGCTGATCATGGACCACTTTGGTTCTATCAAAATGGCTGCCATTCACATAGTCAATTCAAAAGCATATTTACAAAAAAAACCACATTCCAAAACGGACAAGGATGATCCCCATCCTCAAAACTATCACCAGTTTGTTTGCAAGAAGACAAAATATATTTTTATAAAGATGACTTGCTTTAAGGCATGCACCTTTCTTTAAAAACTGGAATCTAAAATAAAAAATAAAGCCAATGGAAGGGCAAGATATGGCAGAATCAAGAAAGATTTTAGTTGGCTCTAGTTTTCCTATTTCTAAACAGTTAAAGTTTGTATTCTGAATGGTTTATAGCTCATTTGAAGGTCTGTATGTATTGGCTGCAAAAATAGGGCAAACCTCTTGAAGTACTAATCTTTATCAAATAATGCACTGACATGCCGAAATAGCTATGCTTCGTGAATGGCCACCTGCATATACGCTTAAAATGCAGAAGTAAGCAACCTTTTGATGACTGGGGGCTTCATTTAATGTATTTTTTAAAGTTGAGAAGAAATAGCACATAAGGAGAAAACGTGGGGCGATGGTTGCATTCTTTCTTTGGAAAAGCAATTTGTGGGGGGGGGGAGGAGTTAATTTTTAAAAACTGCATTAAGGCTCGTTAGAGATATAAGCAGCAGTTTTGCTTAAAAATTTTAAAATGGCATGAAATTATGTGTACCAATTTTCCAAAATTCAGGTCAAAATTATTTCCAAGGAGCATAGAAGGGGATTCAGAGTTCCATGCAGCCTTTATTTAATGGATCTAATGGATCTAATGTTATGGATTTGATTGCTTATTTGTCCCCTATGAATATCATTAAGTGTTGTATCTTATTATTCTTGACGCATGCAACTTTTCCTTTATGTATATTGAGAGTATTTGCACCAAGGCAAATTCCTTGTGTGTCTAATCACACCTGGCCAATAAAAAATTCTATTCTATTCTATTCTATTCTATTCTATTCTATTCTATTCTATTCTATTCTCTACATTTATTACTACATATATTAAGATCTATTCAGTGCCAGTCATTATATATGACTGGGAGATAATTAGTCCTGAAAAAAGAAGTATTAATGTTTGCAACTTTAAACAAAATAAAATGCAATGAAATAATCTCCTAGTATTTGTTAGGAATACAGTATTATTTGAAATAAATTGTGATCGGAGTGTCAAGTGTATATAATAAACTGAAACTGAACATATCTGACCCAGTTAAAAGCCTATTTTTACTCAGGCACCTAAGAAATGTCAGTAAGCTCTTTTCTGCCTTCTAAATTTAGCTTTGATTTGTCACAGTTGAAATTATGTGTTTAAAAGTCTTAGAATTTTAGAAATCTCATAGCATATTTTAAAATCACAATTTATCTGCTATGATGTACATATAATATACATATATACCTGTGTGACTGATTGATTAAGCTTTTAGGCAGAACAGCACTTTTTACTCTGTAATGCAACTGCTGTATTTTTATAGTGGAAGCAAAGCTGATTAGAAAATTATACTAGCTGGAAAAAAAATTGCTACTTTTAAAAGTTAGAAGTGTTTTGCAGTTGAAAGACATTAGCTGAGAAGACAGCAAGTGAATTAGGAAATTGGGAAATATCTCCACACATCTGATTCTGATGTAAGCATCTATGAAGAACAATGAGGAAAAAATATACATATTGAAAAGATACCACAGCTGAAAGTAATAATATCCTAAATATTGTGCATGCAGTATAAAAAGTCACAAACAAAACGTGCTGGTGAAAAGGGTCAGTTTCGGAAAATGAAATCCGTATTCCTTTTATCTGAGCATGGGGAGCAATATTTTTGCACACAACAAAGATGATATTTCTGTTGAAAGAATCAAGCTATGTGCTCCTTCTTACCTGCAGGACAGCTGTGCCATATTCTATAATATAATATAATATTCTATAATGTTTCTGAGTGAGCTAGATAGTTTTTCTCATCATACTCATGTCAATTGTGAACCCCTATACAGTATATCTTTAATTCCCGTCCAATTAAAATAGCAAAGGATGTTTAATTTTGTGACTAATACAATAATGAAGAACAGAAGATTATACTGACTCTGGAATGTAAGGGAAGAGCTATAATTCATGGACACATCAGTAGCACTGCCCTTGATTTTTTGTTAACAGTGTCTACATAATGCTAACACAGAGAGAGAGACAGAGAGACAGAGAGAAAGAGAGGGAGGGAGAGAAAGAGACAGAGTCAGAAAAAGACAGAGAGACAGATTTTAAACTATAAAATATAAACTAGTGGGAGCATTTTAGTCCTAGGCTATAATTATCACAGCTCACATATAATCATATATAATAATTATTATCATATGAATTGCAAACTTATGTCTGCAAAGTAAGTGTTCACAGGGAAACAATCTCAGGATAATCTAGTTTTAGTTTAAAGATAAAAAAATGAAAAAATATTCCCTTACGTCTAACTTACTTTTCAATTTACAATGTTAAATGTACAAATTGATGTAATCACATCTCTGTTTTCTATGTCAGAATCAGGGAGAATTAAAATGCACCTTTTATACATTATACTAACAACCGCAGGTGAAGAAATATATTTTTTTATTTGCTTTTACCGTTCACTGATATAATACAGCCTTGACCAATAACCCCCTACACATATAAATATAATTCCTTTTTTTTATAACAGCCAATTCCATCTGCAATAGCTATTTCATTTGCCACCGGAATAAACATGGAAGGAAGGTTTTTAGATGATTATGCATTGCAAGCTGATTGTCAAGCTTTTTATAAATCTTGTCTGTACACTTTAACGAAAACTAAATTATTACATAAATATAGTACCAGAACTGATTTCTAAATTGTATTCTATGTGGGACTGTATTCAAGACTACTCAAAAGCTTCCGTTGATAAAAAATACAGAAGATGACTTGTTAGCAGATGGGTCTTCTGCTAGTCACATGTAACACCAGAGTTATGGACTCTACAATAGTTACCAAAAGGCTTCTGGATACATCACAAAGTGCTGACTTTGAGCTATAAAAACCCATCTCACTTCGCATTCCCATAACTGTAAAGCCCCTTATTCCAAGTAGAATGTTCATTGTTTATGTGCCACTCATCTCAATATCCAAAGCAAATTCACCAATCCTGTTTGTATGTTCTGATAAAAAAGGAGCAAGTTCATCTTGCGTATGACAGGGAGAGGTAGAACTACTGCTATTCAACAGTAGCGCCATCCCTCTGGAATTCCCTCTCCAGAAATCTGTAAGGCACTCTTTTTGTTAATATTTATGGAGGCATAAACACAATTTGGATGTCTTTGGGATACTCATTCTCTCACGACTCTAGGAAGGAGATGCTGACAAAAGGTGGTCCATCCCCAGTGTTGATAAGTCAAGGATTTCAGTCAGTATTAAGGCAGTTTCTTATGTTCCTAGTATATGGTTATGCAAATGATATAAGTAAAAGGCAGTGATTCATTTCAGCTATAAACGCAAACAAGCAGCTCATAGGAATTCAGTCTTCCATCTATTTGGTCACTTCACTTTTGCACCTCTTCAGTCACTGCATGATTTCAACAACCACTATATAGAATGCCATCTTCATCCATGTGTATATGCTAGTCTCAGAATAAGAAGTATGAGAGAACATGACTGTATACTCTTGTCAATGAACGTTAAGTGCATCTATGCCAAGGGTGTATTACTGCTTACCAAAATATTTAAGAGTTGCATTACTAGCCTACAATTAAAACAGAAGAGATGACAATTTCTTAAATTAAAATAAATGTAGTTCTGTATTACAGTTTTAATTAAGGGTATTAATTATCACTTTTAAGCTGCTATTTTCACAACATTCTACATAGTAACACATTCATTTAGTGGTTAAAGCAGTATGAATGAAAGTATTATCAGTGTCACCGGCCACCTTCCATATTAGCAGGTCATCTTGCAGAAAAGAAACATATCCAATCTAGGATTTCACAAATAATAGCCCCTCATAGTGTCCTACTTATGATAGCGGCAATGTTCTCATCCATCAGGCGATCATGCCATCCAACTTTGTGAGATTTGCAGAACAAGCCATAGTCCACCCAGGCTGCTAGGTGCTTTTCTTCCTGCCTGCTCTGCTGAAACATTGAATGGTATCTTCTGGGCATTATCTTCAGTATCTACGCTGTTGCACTTCACCTTCTTCAGGGAGTTCTTCCAGGGAAGTAAAGGATGGCCATTTCGATAGAGAAGCAGAGGTTGCTCTAGATCTGTGCCCAATACACGTTGTGACAGTGAGGAAATCCTACCAGTTCTGTCTGGCCGCAGCGTGTGGTTCGGCAAACCGGTAGCGGTGGCAACGCGAGGCTTCGCCCACCCACCTGGACATCGTTACTTCCTGGTTTTTAACCCTCTGCGCATGTGCAAAGCCTTTCGTGCATGCGCAGAGGATCAAAAATCGGACGTGGCGATGGAGGAGCATGCACTTCTGAACCGGTAGGGAAGATAAGTAGATTTCACCCCTGCGTTGCATCCTTGTATGACAAAACCATTACTCAAACACGTTTTTGTGTTGCAAAACTGTCATCATCTGATAGTAACTCAGTTTATTAACCATAACAATAACAACAGTGTTCATAGAAGGGATGTCTGTCTCCTATTATTTAGGAGTAAAAAATAATCAAAGACTGCTTACATTTGAAGCAAGAATCTGGATTCTTTGGTCCCAGCCAGTACAGGTAGTCCCTCGACTTATGAACCACAATTGAGCTCAAAATTTCCATTGCTAAGTGAAACAGTTATTAAATGAGTTGTAACCCATTTTTTGCCACAGCTATTCAGTGAATCACTGCAGCTGTAATGTGGCTATTAAGTGAATCTGATCTCTCCCATTAACTTTGCATGTTGGAAGCCAGAGGGGAAGATTACAAATGGTGACCACATAACATGACCCCAAATTTAAATACATGCCAGTTGCCAAGTGTCCAAATTTTGATCATGTGATCGTGGGAATGCTGCAATGGTCGTAAGTGTGAAAGCTGGTCATAAGTCCCTTTTTTTTAGTACCACTGTAACGCCGAACAATCAATAAACAAGAGGTTGTAAGTCAAGGACTACCTGTACAATAAAGAAATATTTTTGAAGTCAGTCATTGTAAGAAAAATCCTAAAGCAAAAGGCAATCCCCGTATAATTTGTTTTGTGCTTCTGGAGAAAAGCTTGATAAATAAATCCATGAATTATGCAAAAATATTTATTTAACCTCTGGAGAGTCTTCACTGACTTTCAGGAAGCTTTGTAAAGAGCTGGATTTTATTGTTACTGTGGAAATACACAACTATAGCTGCAGGAACTTTACAAAGTATGATCCACATACTTCCATGTGGATCATAATTCATAAAGGTCCTGCAGCTATATTTTATAAATAAAAATAATAAGAACTAGCACATTTCCATTTAACATCAGCAGGATTTTGTCATCTTGCATCTCCAGTATCTGTCCCTTCCAATAACAGAAGCAGAAAGAGAAGTACAAAAACCAACAATGTATTTGAATAATTTTTATGTGAGTTGTTTTTTCTTAGCTCATCGTTTGAAGATAAAGGCATCTATTTAGACCATCACAACTCTGAAAACCAATCAAAAGATACGGACAGTTGAAGCTGCTATGACCATTTTCTTTCCCGAATGAAAGCCAGGTTTGCCAGGAAACACTTTGGGTTTCACATTTTCACACTTTCACATTTTATTGAATTTGTATACCGCCCTTCTCCCTTTCGGGACTCAGGACGCTGAACAGACATAATTAAAACAATGTAATACAATGAATATAAATATAAACTTTAAAATATTTTAAAATAAATTAAACAATTTGTCTGTTCTAAAATATTTTAAAACATTTAA
>JANHFK010001742.1:19418-33525 GCA_036250565.1 Sibynophis collaris
GCACATTGTAAGCCGCCCTGAGTCTTCGGAGAAGGGCGGCATATAAATCAAATTAAAATAAAATAAATAAATAAATTAAAACAAGAAGTAAGGGCCGCACGTTTAAAATCCGATCAATATTAATCAATTAATAAAGGCTGTCAAATCTATATATCATGCTTTGGAAGCCTGGCTGATAAAAGTCCCCTTAAATTCTTCCTGAATTTAACCTGGATGAAACTGGTCTTGAGGTTAGTTCAAGATTTACCGTAGGTCAACGTTAGTTTAGCAGCGATATAAATCTCATTGTCGAAACCATTTCGGAAGTTCGCCGTTTCTTGGCAAAAGATAATAAATCTGACCTAATTATAAATGACACCATTCGAATCTTTCTCCCTCTCTCTCCCCATCTCCCTCTCTATTTTTGAGCTCTGCTCAATTACTGTTTAATATATGCACCGCAATCTCATTAACACTTACACACCACTGTGCCTTCCACAGAATAGCACAGGTTTTTTTTTTGGATAAGCAACATCCTTTGGATGCAATCAAGTTTTGCAACTGTGTGCCACACACGACGTACGGCGCCCTTAATACGCTTAACCCTTATTTCTCCCGGCAATATCAACAAAACCTCGGTCTTAAGAAATCCTTTGCTTGGGCTTTTTACGGTTGGCTTCTTTGCCAGGTTCGTGATTGGAGTGTTTGTTGACTTGATTGTTGGTCTGATGTTAACCTTGGAGTTAATCCATGCTGATCTGATGCTGATGATTGATAGAGAAGTCTTTTCGTTCTCTTTGGGACTGGTTGATGGTCTCTTTTGCATCGTCTGTAGATGTTGTTTACATCTATGTGTCTGTTGATGGCTGATTTGTCAGAGCGCCAAGCATCTAGAAATTCCCTGGCGTTTTTGGACTCGGGCCGGTTCTAGAATAGTCATATTTTCCCAATTGAAACTATGGTTAAGTCTGTCTAGATGTTGTGAAATTAATTTTCATCCTGCCTTCTGACTAGCCAGCCCTCTGGAATGACCTACCCCCCGAGATCAGAACAATATCGGACCTGCGCCTCTTCCGCCGGGCCTTAAAGACACATCTATTCTATGCAGCCGGCCTCGCACAACCTCCTCGCTAGGGATTTTAATTTAATAAGGGTATGTTTTTAGAATAAGGGTTTTAATGGGGACAGTCGTTGAATATTAATATTTTTAAACTGTTTTTATATTTTGTATTTTATGTTTTTAAAATGACTGTAAACCGCCCTGGGAGAAGGGCGGTATATAAATGTGAATAAACTTGAAACTTGAAACTTGTACTGTGGGAGACTATTTAATTTAGGTTTTCCTGTTGAAGTAAAAATAAGAATCCTTTGTGACAATCCTTTTTTTCAGTCAGTTCTAATGATATTAGTTCTGATTCATAAATCTGGTGTTGCAATTAATTAATATTAAAAGTGTCTCTAGAATTTTTAGCTTGCCCAGTGTACATTTTTGTTATACTCAGCTTCCAGATTCTAGGCATATACCAATATGTTGATTTTTAACAGCACCAGCTACAAACAAATGTAAAACTCATTTATGGATGTAGCCATATGAAGAGTTAAACTCAATGGAAAACCAACCTTAGAACAACATTTGTTTTAAAGAAATCTGTTCAAAAGAAACTGCTTTTCTCGCCTTCTACAATACAATATAAATAAGCATTAAGATTATTTTAAAGCAAGTCATTGTAGGTTGTTGGGGTTATTTTTTTAAGCTATTTTGTGCTTTTGAATAGAGAAGACGTCATCTGTTCCCCTGCTGGCACACATTACATTTAAGTAGCTGGATACATACAGCATGAGACAGTGGAGTCTCTGCAGCAGCAAACAAACAATTAAATATTAATCTACTGCACTTTTCATGATAATGCTTGTAGCTGAATGGAGCCAGAATGCAGTTCCTTTGCTATTTTTTTAAGAGAAGCTTATTACAAAATGGACTCCCAGTCATGCTCAGCTATTTAGGATAATTGGCTGAAGCACAAAATCTGTAATGCTAAACTCTTCAACCTAGTATCAAAATCTTTTTTAAGGATTATATGAATGTTAATTTCTTTATGCACATTCCTGGTGGCAGCTGCAGTTCAATATTTATGTTTCTTTAAAGAAGTCTTTAATATTTATGTTTCTTTAAACAAATATTTACCTTTACAAATCTCTGTTCCTAATTTAATGACCTAGATCAGTGATGGCTAACCTTTTTGCCCTCGTATGCCAAAAGCGGGGGTCGTGCAGTGGGTCGTAGTTGTGCGCGTGCCCACACCCATAATTCAATGCCCCTTGCACCTCACCCCCCTACGCATGCACTTTTGACCTCCCCACACGCTCCCCCTGCTTTTGGCATGCGATGGCAGGTGGGTCTGGTAGGCCCGTTTTTCGCCCTCCCCAGGCTTCAGAGGCTTTCTAGGAGCCTAGGGAGGGGGGAAAAGGCCTCTCCCTCTCCCCCCGAAGGCCAGAAACAGCCCATTTCCCAACTTCCGGTGGGCCTGGAAGGTCCGAAAATCAGCTGGCCGGCCTGTGCATGCGCGCTGGAGCTAAGCTAGGGCAACACTTGTGTGCCCACAGGTTCGCCATCACGGACCTAGATAGAAATGTGCATGTATATAAATGATTGTTCAAAAGAATTTGGTGAGATTTACATAAGTAGACAGCTATGTTAGTTTACGATAGCCAAAAATCAGGATGAATCTGGTATTCCTTTTCAGGCCAACATATTTTAATAAAGGGCATAAGCTTTCATGAGCTATGGCTCACTTCACCAGATATATGGGGTGAGTAAATTGATCAATTTTGCCACCTGCATATGATGAAATGAGCTCATGAAAGCTTATGACTTAATAAAATACGTTATATTGAGAACGGGTTACCAGATTCCTCCTGATTTTATACAAATATCCTGTACAATATACCTGTTTGCTAGAGTTAGTTTGGTGTAATGGTTATGGCATCAGGCTAGAAACAAGGAGACTCTAAATTCTAGTCCTGCCCTACACCCGCACCCAGTTGAGCATGTGTGACCTTGGGCCAGTCATTCTCTCCCCCCACTCTAGGAAGAAGGCAAAGACAAACTGTTTCTGAAAATCTTGGCATTAAAACTGCAGGTCTAATCCAGACAGTTGCCAGGAGTCAACACTGAATTAAATAAATAGAGACCTGTTTGTACACCAAATTGCATTTGCATCAGTAGAATTCATTTCCATATAACTATGGACAATTATAGAGGGAAGTGATTACCAACTCATAACTACATTATTATCAAGCCAATACAGAAATACTTTCATACAGAAGAGAAAGGATGTAAAATCCCCAAATTTTGCAACGCTTCATCTTGAATCAGAATAGTTCGTAAGTTTCTTCATCTGATTCTGGATCCAGTTCATCAGGTGAAGCTGAATTCAATAAAACTGCTTCAAGGACTGAGAAAGACTGTCAAAGTGTCAGAAGGCAGCATACTGGTGAGGTTTGACTCAGTTTGTATAAGACTTACCAGTTTCTTTAGGGCTATATTGCAAGCCGGTTCAGTGGAACATACTGGTAGGCTATCATCTCTACAAAGGTCACACAGACCAGGTTCAAGTCTAATTAGGCTTCAGAATGCTCAAAGAAGTTGGTTTTTGGGATAAGCAAAAAGGCTGGCAAGTGAGGGAAAGAGATCAGATCTGGCTCTCCTCTTGAGTCTGCAAGACTTCAGCTATGGATGGAGATAGAAAAAAGTAGGAACTATCCAAGAAGAGGTGGAGAGATTAGGTTTTTCTTCTCATTTTATATGAGATATTGCCAGTCCAGAAAATCCATTCTTCGGAGGACAAACACAAAGAGAACCAGAACCATTTCCATCTTCCTTTTTGTTACTTAAGAAATTTCAAGAAAGAACAGATGAATTATCAACAAGTTTATGCCTACTGCTCTGATCAAAAATTATGACTCTGAAAATATAACCTTAGTAGATACCACTTTTGCTATATCTACTACTGTTTAATAAGGTCCAACAACCAGTACTGCAGTTTCCAATCTTCATTTAGAAAGGTCATTCTTGGAACCTATTAAAACCATTTGGCTTTTCTTCAAACTGGATTTTTTTTCCAAGACTCCTTGTAGCTCATAAATGTACCAGTTTTACTGAGCAGAGGAATTGTTCAAATAGTGTTTTTGACCATAATATTAAATGTAGGTGTGTATGTGTAATTGCTCTTTGTAATGCAGTAATCTAAACCAAATACATGATTAAAAAAATTAAGATTTTGAATAGCAATGCATGGTTGCCTTACCTATATTGGTCCACTAAATAATAGAAGCAATATAAAATGGTTTCAGCGAAACCTACTTTTGTACTCCATAATGATTTTGTTAATTATGTATGAGATTTCTTTCTGCCTCACTGATTTTAATCTCTTATCTCTGGCGTCCATTGAAGGCTGCAGCAAAACAGCAAGTATTCAAATCATACTTCAGTTGAATGTGGAGATAGACAACTGTGCCTCTTAGAAAAGTACTTTCCCTCCCCTACACTAAATATAAATCTGTAAGCTGAATGATTTTTAAAACTGTTTTTCCTTTCTTGTAAGACTTGGACCATCTTGCATATTATAATCACATACAGATTTCTTTTCTTAAACAAAACGTACTTTTCATTGCTTCAAGCTTCAATAAAAAATCAATACCAGTTTACTGAAAATCAAAGCAGCTTCTTTAATGTAAAAAAAAGTGATCTTTTCATCATCCTCAAATTTCTCTGTTGCTGGGGTTCGGGGGGGGGGAGCTCCTCCTTACAACCAGATATTGAATTGACCTCCTATTTATCACATCTCAATTTGTTTTGAAGAGTTGTTTACCTACAATAATACTGGTTACATACCATGAAATGAGTGTTGATTCTTTTATCACCAGTTTCTCCAAGA
This sequence comes from Sibynophis collaris, assembly GCA_036250565.1. Lineage (NCBI taxonomy): Eukaryota > Metazoa > Chordata > Lepidosauria > Squamata > Sibynophiidae > Sibynophis > Sibynophis collaris. Next base: position 24,335 of record JANHFK010001742.1, read on the forward strand.
TTTTAAGATATTATCAAAATGCATTCTTCTACTGTCTGTTTCTTTTTCTTACTCAGGATTACCTTGAGATAATTAGCTACACATACTAAGTTTCATAGACAAGTTAGGCTTTCCACATGAAATTTTATTTTCAGTTGTTTCTAACTAGTAAGACAGTGCAGATGCCCAAATGTACAGAATATTTATTCATTAAATGTGAAATCCAATATATAAAGGTTCATACATGACTATACTATTAGCTGTATTTTAGGGAATATCCAGATATTTTTGCATTTCATTTCAATCTATCAAACTAAGTGACAAAAATATGGATCCAGAGTTACTATCGCCATAATTACCATTTATCTAAAAGCAATCTGAAATGTATATTTTATCAAATGTCTATTAAAATGTCCCATAATATTTTTCCAACTGTTAAAATATATTTTTTCAGTTAACCGTGCTGAACAGAAAGGCATTATTCCTGTCCTAAACTAGGGTGAACCAGCAGTTAGAATTTCTTCTACAAAAACCTACCCTTTAAGAACACAAAGTTGTTTAAGCAGATACCATATTTGGAAGTGATCTTGGTCAAGAAAAATAATCACAAGAGCAGCACATTCCTTTTCACTCATGTGACTGGGAAAAGTAAGCAAGCAAACTTGTCTTAAAAGGTGGGGCAGAAATAGATCATACAAATCACAAATGTGTATGCACACACAGGCATCACCACTTCTCTTACAATCTGCTTAACAACTAAAATGATCCCTGTAGGGGGAAGCAGGATAACATGAGAATATATCTACAGAAGCTTCTAAATCTAATCGCTTTACAAAGGTCTTGTCTGCAGAGTTACAATCTTCAGCAAAATACAGCAGGGAAAGGGACTGGAGGCAAATATATATATATACACGTGGGATTAGTTAGAAAATGCCATTGTAAAGATTCCAAAATCAGGGATTTAATTTATGTAAAAAATTGCACACTTTGCTCTTACCCAGTAGCTTTCTGTGGAAGCCTTGTCCTTACTATGCACATAAAATTGCTGTACTGGATGTGGCTCCTACCTCTTATAAATATGCAAATAATTCCTGCAAGCAGACATTTTGATGTTTATTTAAAATATTTTTATTCCACTTTTCTACTTAAAAAGTATTCAAAGAGGCTAAATCAATTGAGTCAACAAAGTTTAACATAGTCTTGCATTCAAACACTCATTTGCAGATGACGAAACAAAATAAAGTTTAAATAGTGTTAAAGGTTTCTAGATTGCAGGTTGTATCCAATTAAGCAGATTGTTCTGTAAATCATTTGAGTCTGTGTTGATTTAGCGGTATATAAGTAGAATGACTACAATAAATTTATTTCTTCTATAAAAACAAACTCTTCTCCCAAATTTTTAATTTAATGAAAGCTTCCGTGAACAGGGAAAAAAAAATATTTTCTGCAAATTTCTTTTCCCATTTAACTCTCCACATTGTTCCAAAGTTTTCTCCAATTCTTTGGAGTATATTTGGAGAGAAAGAGGTTTGATGGGTTGAAGCGCCAAAGAATTAGCAAAAATGCTTCTTTGTATCTTACTAGAATCTCTGTTGAATCAGAGCTTCCCATCAGCAGAACTGGACAGATCTTAAACCGCAGTACTTACAAATTAATCACTGAAGGTTTTTAAAACCAACAGACTTCTTTAATGAAATGGTTATGTATAAATAATAGTCCATGGCCATGAAAGCAGGATATTTTTTTCTTATTCAATATGTACAGAAAAGAATTAGACAATTCTATTTATTTAATGAAGCAGTTAGAAAACATGTATATAGTGAAACACATTTTTTACAAAGACTTGCATTCCTTCTAAAACTGAAAGTGTGTTTTTCTGATTAGTTTCATATTCAACTTCTTCTCCAGAAACTCAAGGCAGATACTAATAGTCCCAGTCCAACTTTCCCCAACAATAACTCCATGAAAAAACTGAGTTGTGAGAGACAAGACAGGGAGGGGAGGGAGAGTCACCAGTGAGCTTCTACAACTGAGAGTGGATTTGATCCGTTTCTCCCTGGTCCTAGCCAACAACTAAACCACTGCAACACACTTTTAAATATAGTAAGAATTAATTTTTCCCTATATGGAAGTGCCATCAGGGCTTTTCTAAGCAATTTCCCAACACAAGAGTATTTCAAATCAAAACCATACTCTTACTTTTCTCTTTCCAGTACTTCAAAATTAAATGTTACTTTAAAACAAAAACATAAAAGAGCCACAATATACCACAAAGTAAGGTGTCACTGTCTAAAAATGAAAGAATTAACAATTCTCAATCTGTTCAACTTAATGTTTTGAAAAATATGAGTGTTTGACATTTTAGAGAGGATTTCCCAGGGTCACCTATCTGAACTGGCAACAGGAAACTTTACTGAAAAAGCTGCCACACTGGCAATGCCCTGTAGGTAATAGGGACAAAAAAAGCAACTTCCAGATTCCTCAGACACCCCAATACTTGGAATGGGGTACAAAATTAGAACAGTCCTAGAATTGATATATATATATATTCTTCCTTCCATTAAAATCTACAGGAAAAAAAAGTTTGAAAAGCCAGCGAGCAAATGAATACCTAATATTAATCCTCCTTTCCATTTTTTTCTCCTGGATAGTGAGGCAAGCAGGTTTGGGAATTGGCAGTTCCTTTTATCAATCATTTTCTCCCCATTGCCATAAACACCCCCCCCTCATTCTTCCAATTTCTGGGAATGGTCTGCATGCTTTTAAATTTACAACTCTGCTCATATTTTACATTGAAATTGGTTTTTGTACAGAGCAGCACACTTTTTCTTAGGACATTTCCAAACTGGACTTTTACATACCAACCGATATTCCAATTATAGAATAATCCTAAAATTAAAACTACAGGAATTAGAAAAAGTTATTTTGTAACAATTCATATGGGTACTGACAGTTTAGCAGTCTGAAATCAAATGTGATGCTCAAACAGGTTGCTGTCTTCCAAGGAAACAGTCATCAATGCTGAAGGTGCTTGGGTAATTATTTTTATGTAATTATGAAAAAAACTCTGGAAAAATAAACCATCCTATCTATGCAGTGAACTAGATTAAATCCATACTTCTCTATCCAGAAAAGAGTTCTCATATTACTGGAGTACAATATTCGTCTTAATTAAATATACATTTGTATTACTTAGTTGTTTTCTAAAATGTAATACTGTTATTCATCAGCCAACTCAACTCTTTTTTGACATGACATTCCAGAAGATCATAAAGTTCTTAATATCACCAGGAAGTGGAGGAAAGGAGGGGGGAAAACTAACACACAACAGAGGAAACTTTAATCTTCATTCTAAATCATTTTCTTTTCCTAAAATGAGCAAGAAACAGCTGTAACACTCCTGCCTGAAATATTTTGAACTGTTGATTGTACTATATAGTTTTCATGAAGATTACTGACTTTATTTAGTAAATTGAAAAACAATACAAATTAAAAAAATATGCTCATTTGAAACTGTGGTTCTATATGCAGAAAACAATCCCCCACCAAAATAATTTTGATCTTGATCTTTAATCAAATTACAATATTTTTAAAAAGCAATGTACAAATAAGCAGTAAACAACAAAGGTAAACAAAAATGTTTCACAAATGAGAAACTAGTAGAGAGAAAGTTGCTCCAAATATTTATAAAACTTTGTATCTTCCTTTGTTGGTTGGTTGGTATGAATTTTGCTGCAAGAGAACAAACAAGTATGTTATTAATCAAAGATGCAATTGATAATGATTAAGAGAACAGTAAGTCAACTTGACTATAAAAAGCAACAAAAACACATGTTTAATTCAGAGTTGCACAGAACAGACCTCCACAAATTGGATTATTGTGAAGCAGAGCAGAGGATGCAGCTTTCATTAATTCCTCCCAATAGTTTTGAAAATCCATACTAAATGGTGAAACGTCTTTAAACCATTATATATGAACTAGCATTGGGGGTGGGGAATACTATTGAAACAAGCAGAAACTAGGAAAAATTGCCCTCTTCTTCCAAAACAGAAAATCCCTCTGCCATCAGAAGGACCTTTCTGTTCAAACAGACAATTCTGAATACAATCTTATGAAAGGAGTATAAAACGAAGTTCAATAAGCATTTAACTGTGTTAAAGCTATTTCGCTTACGGCATCATCACATTAAATAAAGACTCCTTCAAAATAACACTATACATGTGAATTGGAAATATAATGATGCATAAAATAAGCGTATTTTTACTTAAAATATATACAGAAAGAAAATTGCTCTACTTTTACAGAAAAATGTCATATAATTCTTTTAAAAACTTCCCAGATTTTAACTATTGAAAAATGTATTTGTTTTAAAAAAGGCATCCTGTAATAAAATTTTCTTGATATCTTGTTGATAACAGTGGGTAATATAAATTATAAAGTAGAAATTCATTACTTCAAGACTTTAGGACTTGCAATATTTAATAAGTAAATTTAAGATGTTATAATAGATTTATGTTACCATGTCATCAAAAATTCAGTAAAAATGGTGCAATGTTTTAAATCAAGAAAATTTCGAAGCGACAGCATCATCACAGAAAAACAATATCTTCTTACTTCAACCTCCCTCAACCACTGGAAATGCCAAAATAGCTGTTCCTTACAAAACCTTACAAGCTGATTCTGTTTGGAACAGATGGTCCTGCAGGTACCTAGGTGTCAAGCCACGGAGGGCTTTATAGGTCGAAATAATGATCTTATATTGAATGTTGAAACTGATCAGAAGCCAGTGCAGGCCTTGCAATTAGTATTGGAGCATATAATCACTGGGAGCTTGTACATATGGATGCCTTTTAACATTTTATACAGAAATCATGAAATCATATTTTACCTACCAATCGGATAAGCTCTTCTTTGATAAGCCTAGTGATTTCTGCCTTCGCTTTCTGAACAGCCAATTCGTTGGCACCTAGAAATGCAAAGCAACCCTCCATTAAAACATCTGATTATTTAAACATATTTTAAGTAGTCTTAAAGATTTTTAAATAATCCATAAATTGCATGTTAAATGCATGCTTTAAAATTGATTAGTATCATTTTGTACTATCTCATAATAGTTGGCCAGTTGTTTGGAGTTAGGCAACCTATACAGTATACAAACAAACATACAAATAAATAAGTTCCTTTGCATCAGGATATACTCATTTAAGTAAATATAAACAACAGATATAAAGCAACAGTTGTACCAAGTTTCTTGTGCAGCTTTAAAAGTCTCCTTAACTTTAAAAAGCAACTTTCTTTTCACGTTCCCTTAGCATGGAAGCCCCCCAAAATTCAGACTACTTTAAAAGCAGAAAGATGGTGTATTGGCTGTTTCAGATCATGTTCAAAGAGAGTGTAACCCTTAGCTCTTGGTCCATCAAATAGAGCTAATTACATTGTTCCAATTACTTAGGGCAGTAATCTAAAATATTATTCATTGTATTCTAATCTGTTTTATGGTTATTGGTACAATTTAGACATTATTAAATACTTTTTATACATATAAACCTACATCAAAATTAATCAATTATTATTTTATGGAATGATGGTGATGGATACATTGTAATGCATATTCAGGTTCCAGTATCTTTTTCCATGTCTCTTAGTATTAATTACATTGATTACATTTGTATAATTACAAATTATAATACTAGACTTTTCTATCTTATTTATCATACCATGTAGAGTTGTTGAATAAATAAATTTATGCTTGTTATACTATATGAATATCAATTTACATGTCATTACATGTATAGATAATAATCAATTGAAGAATTGTTAGAATATTAAAAAAACGTGTAGCCAAGGGATTGATTAGTCAGGCATTGCCAAAGAGGAAAATAGATACTAATTTGCTTATAAACCTGCCACCATGACATAGCAAGGTTGCAATTAAAAAAAATGATTTTAGAGGTACATTATCTATGGGTTAAAAATATTTTCATTTATTTCAAGGAAATACTATTGCCGCAATCTCCAACCTCTGGGCTGCAGCTCACTACTGAGCTGGGCCTATTTGAAATTGCGCTGTGAGAGTGACTGGCCGTAGATAAGCAGTGGACTGGTGGACCGCAACTCATGCAAACTGAATTGCACGTGTGCATGCTAGCCCACAACTCATGCAAGGCTTGCGAGCCCACCACTCACACACCCAGTTCCCCTGTCCCCTCCACCCAGCTGGGTTGCCAAGCCACAAAGATCGCTGACCACTATACTATTGCATATAATAGACCTGGGTATTTTACAGTTCTGAAGCCATATCCAGCTCTTTGGTTGTCCCTGTCCGGCCTGCATAAAGTCAATCAGAAATTAGAAATAAAATGTAAATAAGTATATGTCAAGTATACAATAGAACTGCATTGCTTTTATTTTGAAGGCAACTTCTATTTTTTTGAAGGCAACTGCTATTTTTTTTCCAATTTACATATATGCATGTGTGCCTATGTACTTTTGGTTTGGACCCCAATAACAGTCCTAGTTTCTTATGTAGCTCCTTGGGAAAATTAATTGCCCTAGCATAAAAGAACATCTATGTAATTCATCTTAGCACTGCAAGCTACTTTCTCAGAATTGTTAAGGTTTTCAAAATAGCCTACAATGCATAATTGTTTTTTTTAATAAGATTCACTTTATTTTAAAGGAATAGATTTTTGCAAAATATATTCAACAGTCATGTTTTCTATCAATAATTAGCTCATTCCATGAAATATTCTATCTTCCCTTTCCTTTTACTGAATACATTTACTCTGACTGAAAAATGAGAGAAAAGGAGAAAAGCCAAGAGGCAGGGATTGTTCGTTTTTTCTCCAAATATTTAAGTCTTAAGAATATTTTTTGTGATTGTAGATATTAATTCCTTAGTGACAGGCAGATATAGAGTTATTTTAAAGAACAGGGAGTTCAATGCTAATTCAATTTGCAACTATTGGACAATATTCAAATAAATGATAGGAGCTATATTTCTTGAAAGGCATCAAAATAATGTTTCAAATATGATATGACTAAATTTCTGTCATGCTTTTGTTTATATTGAATGGTCATTTTTAATCCTGATAGAAAATTTTACCGAATCAAGATAATGAATAATATTAACATGAGATAAGTTCTGTTTGAGGGTAAATAAAACATAAAAACTATAGTTCATACTATAAAATAGACTGTGTGTGTCACCTGCACACATATTTTTTTATTTTATTTATTTATTAGATTTCTATACCGCCCCTTTCCTGGAAGGACTCGGGGCGAATGTGAAAATCCCCCAAATCTCTTCTTCAAATAACCACTTCTACTATTTATTACACTATTTCTATACTATCCAATTCCAAATTGACTCGACACTTTACAATAAAACTAACATAAAAATAAAGCACTAAATCAAACAGATTAAAAGCAACGATTACATAAAACTTTCAAAATAAAAATTACATGACCATAAAAATATTACATGTGTCCTTATGAGCACAAAAGTATTTCCCCTGTTGCAGTAAGTTCAGTTTCTTTGTATTTACAGTACAGTCAAATCCTACTCTGGGGAAGTTGCAGCCAAATCCATTGAGTTCAGTGGGCTGTGGTTATTTATTCTGCTTGTATCAAATTCATACTTGAATATAAATCATAATGTATCTGGAACAGGTTGTTTTTAATAAACAGCCATTACACTATACTATCCTTTTAAAAAAATTACTAAAGCACAACAAGGAAATGTACAAGGAAAAGGTACACGTTACTCAAGAGGCAAAAAATAATCGGAATTGACAAAAATGAACAGAAACCATAGACTTATTCAAGGATAAAAGCTGTGGTTCATGACACCAAGACAGAGTAACCTATACATCAGGTTACAAGCTAGATATAGCTTGTGTTCCAAGCTAGAAACAAAACAATCTGTTACTAAGCTATCACAGGAGACAGAAAAAAAGGAAACTCTAGACAAAAACAAGTTTCTGCAAAAATAAGACAGCTGAATCCCTAGCAGCCTCCCATGCAGGAAGCCAGATTCTGTTATCTTTCAACAAAACTGGGAAAAGATATGTATTGCTCCCTAAGACTCTTGAGTGGAATGTAACTTGGCTGGTACAGGAAGATGAAAAGGACAACTGCTGATTAAAGCACCATGCATTATTTCAGCAACTGGGCCAGCAGAGTAGGATTTTGATTTTCATAGGCATGTTTGGGGCAGGTAGGTAGTGGAGAGACGAACCCTATGATCTTTCTCTATCAACAATTGAGAAAATATGAATCACTATGTAAGGTACTGGTTCCTCATTAGATCGCAAATGTAGCCAATGCCAAGAATGAAGAAAACAAACAAACCAAACCCGATGCCCTGCTGCTATTCTTTGGTTTGCTCAGCTGGACAGAGCTTAAACAAAAATGACAAAACAGAGTTAGTTCTCTTGCAGTCAAATGTGTACACTTGTTCTGCTGAAATATAAAACTGCCTGTTTTTGTGACTTTTGTCCCCCTCTCTTTTTGTCTTTCTCTGTTTTTGTTGCATCTGTACACACCCTGTACTTTTATTTAAAAGAGCAAACTGAATCATCAAAAGATTAACCAACAGGGAGATGGAATCTGGGGCACGATTGCAAAGGAGAGCTATTATTGTTTATTTTGCTCAACTTGCTACGTTTCTTTCTTCACAGCAACAGTTTTAAGATTCTGGTTAGCAGCAGTGGACCTTTTGCTGGTGGGGAGGGAACAGCATAAACAATGTTCTGAACACCTGCTTACTTAACATGTCAATCATGAAATACGCAAAGCAATGTTCAGCTGGCAGATTTTTCACACCTAAAACTCTTTCCCAAGCTTGGTGCCCTAGTTGATATAAGGTATAAGTTAATTTTCTTAACTTCCTTCTCAGAAAGTTGGGGTATTAGTCATACTCACTCTCAATAGCCAAGTAAATTTTTCTTTCCCCCTCCTTGGGTTCTTTGCCTGGAGGAAAATAGGTTCCTCTGATTGTAATGGCAGCTTCAGAATATTCACTTATTCTGTGCAGAGCTTCCTTTGAAGTCACTTTCCATCTAGCAGTCTGCAAAAGAAAAAATATTGATAAAAAAATATTAAGTTTAAGTTTTATTTAAATTTGTATACCACCCTTCTCCCTTCCGGGACTCAGGGCGGTGAACAGACATTAATTAAAACAGTGTTACAATAAATAATAAATAAATAC
>JANHFK010001742.1:50921-66666 GCA_036250565.1 Sibynophis collaris
GCGAGGCATTTTACTGAGTTTGGAAGCACACAAAGCAAATCAGAAACATGAATTACTTTAATACTCTGATTTTGAATTTATGTGTCATAATATTCAAAAAGCTATTTCAAAACCTGAATCAAATCCAATTTACCTTTTCACTTCCAGCTCCACCTTTTACAATTATCATATTAAACTTTTTGACCTCTTCTTTTACTTCTTACATATATGCATCTAGTGGATCTAACTCTTCATCTTCAATTTCAATACCTTCTTTTTCTCCTTCTGCAGTTTCTTCATCATCATCTAATGTGAAAGATATCTTTAAAACCATACTGGGATACAATCTATTCCTATATATGTAACTCATACTTTCCTAAGTATATTTTAATGAAATATTTTCTGTATAAACAGGGACACTGATTTTCTGCACAGTCTTAACTGCTGAATGTGAATGTTGTTTATTTTTTTCTACCTATAAAACAAAACATTTTAAAAACAAAATAACAGACTCAACCTTCCTTTCTCCATAGATACCCAATCATTTTGTTTATTTCCAGACTATCATTTTTATTTTATATTTTTAGGTGCATGCTTCTATAAAGATATTACTGCTGCAGGTTTTTGAATCAAATTCTGGTGCTATTTTAATTTCTGTTTGTGAACAGCAAAATTTTAGATCCAAAAGGGTTTTTGTTTTGCCTTTCCTTCAGGAGGTCAAAGTAATGTGAACACATTACCTTCTCCTACATTAACTCTGTGAAGTAGATTGAATTAGAAGCAAGTCTCTGGCTTCAAATCAACCAAGGATTTTTTTGGGACTTGAACTTGAGCCTTCTTTTCACACTCCCAAAAATCGCACAGTAGCTTCTGTCATCCAATAAAGATAAATCAAGAAGGTCTCAACACTAAAATGGACCCTCTTTTTCAAATTCTCTATAGACTCAGTGCCTAAGAAATAAAGTGTAAAAACAACATGCATAAACTGTTCTATGGACAGAACACCTAGTTTCAGATAATTTGGGAACCAAACTTGCAACTTTGGGGTGTTTTCATTTGTGCAGGATTTGCTCTGCACAGTAATAGCAGAGAGAAGCATATAAAAACTCCAAGGTTTCAGCAGCTTCAGGGAGGCATGGAGAGGAAGAATTTGGAAGTTAGAGATGGATGTGCAGGCTGGATTTTGTTTCATTCCAAGTCCATAAAAACAAAAAGACATTTTAAATTTCAGTTGTCTAACCAGAGTTGATCCAAAACAATTTGGTATAACCCCTAGAAAGCAAAGGGATTGAAACAAAATATTTTCCCCATTTCATGTACAACGTTAAGAACCACTGTGGCTATTGTCTTCAGTTATGTTCAAAAGAACATAGCTTCTTTCTTCACAAATAATTTTAATATAAAGACATTAATACCATCATCATCTTCTAAACTCCATTTCTTTCCCTGCTTCATCTCTTCAATTTCTTTCTTCAGTTCTCCTATATTTTCCATAGCTTTCTTGCGCTGTTCTTCTCTCCATTTTTCTACTCGTTCTTTTCGTTTTCTCATTTCCTCTTCCAATTTATTTTGATCAAAATTCTATTACAGAAAAAAAAATCATTCAAAAGGTAGTATCCAATTTCTAACATGGCTTAAAAGAGAAATGAAATTGATCTAGATCCTGGAAGCATACAATTAATAAAAACCTGATTATCAGTTCTATCCAGTACAACAACTTTTTCAGAAAGTAAACTTTCTTTAGAACAAAAATGTGATAAAACTGCATTCTAGACCAGTGGATAACAAAGGAAAAGGAAATACGAATATACAACTATTTTGTTAAATGGACTAATATAGGTAGCAGCATGCTAGGAGCTCCTTACTAAATTAGATAGAAAAACCTACATGATTTTGTTGACAGATAAACAAAGCAAAACAAAACAAAAATAAGTAACAAATGTTAGAAAGATCAAATAGGTTAAGAGGTTGTAGTTAACGACACATAATGCAAGTTATTTGGATTTTAAAATATATAATCATTATGATATCAGCTAACTGTCTGGCTACATCGAATAGAAACAACCCTTAAAATAGACGCATATATTATAATTTCTTATTTAAATTTTTTTGTGCTATTTCTCATTAAAACCTAAGAAATTCTGCAGAACCTTCAAAATTATGGTTTTAAAAATGGCTTGTTACTCTTTATAGACATAGAACTCTTTCTGTACTTACATTTACATCTTTATCCTTTTCTTCTTCCTTGTCCTCTTTCTCTTTTTTCTTGTCTTTGTTAACTTCCACACCTTCTATCTTTTCTGTAGAGCGTGATCTGAAAGACATAGAAAGCATTGTGTATTGCAGAATGCTTTCTGTTCTCTTGAAAGACAATATTAATAAATACAAACAATTGTTTTTATTATACATTGCTTCATTGAATAGAAATTAAATTATAATAAACAAGTCTTAAGTTTCTGAACTTCCTTTTCTGCCCTTCTGGCACATGCAGGCAAGACACTTTTAAGTTTTTTATTGAGATTCAGTATTATGTCTATACCTAGACAAACTCATTTATTATAAACCGGGTTAGGGAAATAAACCAATTTTAAATTGTGCTTTCCTAAAGTTAGAACAAATTCGTTTCCCTCTGTCAGTGTTTAGACAGCATATTAATGGCCTAATACAACTGCCCAAATGTTTTCATAGTTCTTTATGTATAGCACAATCTTTACTAATGCTTAAAAAATTGCAGACATTAAATCTGTAGGTACTGGGAAAATATAGACAGTCTTCAATTTATCTCCAGTTGCTTAATGACAGTTCAGTTACAACAGATCTCTCCAGAGCTAGTTATGACCCAGTTTTGATGTTACTTCAGCCAAATGCACATTTCTGTAATGATGTGATGGCATTTTGACCACTTGGCAACCAGATCACCATTATGGCTATTTGCAGCACTACATTCAGGCCACATGGCTGCAATTTGTGGATTTTGTTTTGCTAATTTCTGGCATTTACTTTTGGTTCCTGGCAAAAAATGCCCACTGCCAAAAATGGATTTGCTTTACGATCACTGTGTTTGCTTAACAACCCTATAACTTTTCAATTCAGTCATGTGATTCCTGTATTTCATACATACCTTTCCCTTCAACTATTTTGTGAAAGGGGTTTCTAAAGTTTGGATGAAAACTTAAATTGCAATTAATCAAAAATTGAAAATGAAGGGTAATTTCTCTCTCTTTTTTGAGTAGATGATAAAATAAAATTATTGAAGACAAAATTTAGTTCTTAGGAACAAAAAAGGTGACCATTCTATCCAACGCAATTAGCCACACTTAAATCGCTGATTTTAAAAAATTAAAATGCATCAAAATCTGCATAGAAACAGCTTTATGTATACTTATAGTCCCCACCCCAGGTTTCACTGAGTTCAATGGGATTTACCATCAAATATGTGATTAGTATAAGCAAGAAGTCTAACAGCAGTACATAAATTAGTTTGTTAAGTTTCTTTTCATGAAGTCATTCCAAAGACTAGAGAATATTGCAGAGCAATGCTCCAGACTGCAGTACATGAGTAAGATTATGGGTTTTTTTCTAGTCTATTCAATTATACCAATGGTTTTCACCAGGTAACACCTAGAGGCACCAGGATATTTGCAAGGGAACCTCAGGAGAAAAATATGTAAGGGAAGGCATGGCATGGACTACAAAAAAGCTAAGTAAATGCTGTCTTGTTGACAGTGAAAACACACCAGTTCCTGTCCTGTGTCTGTATCTGAGACATGGAATTGGATATCATTGTCAGCCTATTTATTTGGCAGATGGTGGAAGTCCTCAGTAAACAACTGACAAGAGAATGTATTGCAGTACTAAAATTATTATAAATAAAAAAATATATTCTATTCACAAACTAAGTGTGCAAGTGATGATTTTCTTCATTGGTAATGGGATGTGGCCAGGGGATCCACAGGAGAAAATAAAGGTTGGAAGGGGACCGCAGGCAAAAAAGATTGAGAAACACTGATTTGTATTACTGTACTCACAATAAGCATAAAACTAGGTGTACAAAAAAGATATTCTCATATAGTGAACCAGGTATAGCAAAAAGACATTTTTGGCAAATCAAAATATAGCATTCCATAATAAAAGTTCCTAGCTACATAACTGGAATATGATCATAATAGCAGCTATATTATTAGAGTTAGAAAAAAAACTCAATTACCTATTTTCTACTTTCTTGCTCTTTCCAGGGCTGGAAGATCGAGACCGTCTGCCTCTGCTCCGGCTTCTAGATCGTCTTCTCTCTCGGCTGCGTGATCGTCTTCTCTCTCTACTCCTTTCCCTCTCTCTACTTCTTGAGCGCCTGTACAAAGCAGATTTGAGGTACATAAGACATCACTCCCAAAGAGGAAGTAGAAAATATTCATTTCAGAAAAGAAAAGAACAACGAATTCCAATAAAGTAGGAGTGTCAAACTTGTGGCCCATGGGCCAGATGCATCACGTGCTGGCCATGCCCACCCCCATTTTAGCAAAGGGGGGAAAGTCACAATACGTCACGTGATGACAATGTGATGATGCAAGTTTGACACCCCTGCAATAAAGGAACAATGAATTCTAATGAATTAAGAACCAAAGCCAATTTTTACAGTGACAAAAGAATATTTTTTTCTCCATATCGTCAATTTTTTTAGAAAAATGTTCAGCATTTACTGAGAATTTTTTCTTGTAGGAGTCTATTAAAGACGACTTACCTCACCCGTTTTCTGTCACGTGATCGAGACCTCCTCTTGTCCCTGCTTCGCGATCTCTCACGCCTGCGTTCTCTGTCTCTACTTCTAGAACGTCTGTCATCTCCACGCTTTGCTCTTTTGTCAGATGGAGAACGACTGCGGGAACGGCTACCAGAGCGCCCTCGTGATGAGGAGCGCTTCCGATAATGCCTGCAGTTGTATAATAACAGAAGGGTGAAGACAAAGAATACAGAAATGCAAGTTTTACGGATGTGATAAATAAATTCTGAAGACTATGATTAAAATTATTCAAAATAATAATTTCAAAATTTTTCCAAACTAGACTGTGAAAATATGTCATCATGCTTTTCAGTATTTTCGCTACTGAATTGATGTACTTTTCTTATAAGAGGGTTAGTCTAAGATTGAGATCAAGATTGAAATCTTTACAAACTTCTGAGATTCTCTGGGATAGCTGTTTTCTAGCAACCCACTTGATTTTAATTGTTAAAATACTAAATGGGAAAACTAGCTATGGAATCCTAAATTCTTCTAGCAGGAGTAAATAAAATGAAATATAATTTGTTAAACAGAGGATAATATTATATACATGCCAGTCTATTAATTACTGGATTCAAAATAAGTGGAAAAGTTAAAGAGGTACAACAGTAATAGCAAGGAAGTAGCTTATGAATCTTTCATGAAGGAAAGACAAAGCAAAACGAACAAATATATCTCCTATGAGTTAATATGTATATATCCCCCACTCTTTCCTCTTTGTATAAATAGTTAATTTTGGGGGAAGGATACAATATGCTCTTGGTTATCTATAGAATTATAGAAAATACAACTCTATAATTAGCAATTTCTTCAGGCCCAATACAACCTTTGATAAATGTTGTTCACCACTTAAGTGACAAGTGATGTGCTCCAAAATGGAGGAGAGGAAGGATATATTTTCAGCCAAAAGTTAATTGAGGTGTTAGTCAAACATGTATTTTACTTTTATGTGTTGCTAATAAAATAAATTTAAAAAAAGAACTAAACCTATACCTATTTCCATTGTATAAAAATGCATATTTTACAGAAATGCCCATATGTTCAAATATTGTTGTGGATTTTTCCCCTTCCTTATATTTTTATCTGGATTGCAATAAACTTGATAGATTCACTAATCTCATTACAAGAATACTGAGTGTGGTTTGGATGAATTATTTGACAAAGATAAGGAGAGAAAAATCAATTTTGTCATTTTGTAATCCTTCATTGTGGCCTCAGTTAAAACAAACTGACAAAAGGGCTTATTCAAAGTAACCGATTTTTGTTTTCACCAAGATGAGAAAACACACCCACAGATGCATATCCTACATTCTGCAATATATTTCCTGAAGTTTTTCTTTAATTTGGTCCATTGCTTTTCTCTGAGGGAAATAAATTAACACTATGTTCATTAAATCATGCAGCAAAGTTTCTACTCTGCAAATAATAAAGATTAACGATGGCTAAAATATTTGCTCTAGGAAAGCAGAACCACTTTTTTTAAAAAAAAGAAAGTTCATAATAATAGGCACATCTAACTCATCTTCCAGAGCTGAACCTCGCTGAAGGAAAGCTCATCTATATAAACCATGGTTTACTTAAACCTGATTATTGGGGGGGGGGGCAAATCCTTAAACAACATTCAGCTTTGGCCATCTGCTAATGCAGTCTATCTATGCCTTTCTTTCCTACAATTCTATTGCTTGCTTAAAATATGAACTTAGAATATGCACCCAGGTGTGTTGGTAATGCTACTCTCATAGTGCCCCAGTCAACTAAGTAATTCTTGCTTAGATATTATCTCGAGAGCAGCAGGTTTGAAAACAGCCTGTTGATTTGACAAAAAAACAAAAACAAAAAACAAAACCCACAGTCTCTCCATCTCTGAGTGGGCTTTTAAATCACAAAGCAAATGTTTTCAACCTAAGTTGATTTAGTGTGTCAGAGATAAGTAAAATCCATATTCCATACCTATGGAAAAATCAAATTGATTTACAATAATTATAGGTTTGGTGATTTCCTTTACAGATTGCACTTTGATTTGGGGCTTTTTTTTACTACAAGGCTGATACCAATAGGGAGGAATCAAGGGCATATTTTATTACCTTCCATTTATATACATTTAGGTTAAATTAAACATAAATCAGTCTAGTTTGAGAAATCTCACACAACTTTCCAAACACAAAGTCACAGCAGATAATGAATTATATAGTTAAACATACCAACCCACTTCTGTACAATGTACTGCTCAAAACATCCTGCTTTTCTGGCCATCGGTTGTTTGTGTGACTTAATGCCTGTATCTGAAGATGCCATGTTTTTTGTTTCTGTTATTTTTTGGAGAACTAGTTTTCTACTGTAGCGAAGAAGACCATGAGTGCCAGTCTTCCCTACACATGAAAATCAATTGAGAACTTAGGGCCAATCTATCTCAGCCCAACTTACCTCACAGGGTTGGTTTTGTGGGAAAATAGAAAGCAGGCGCATTAGGTATGCCGCATGAAGTTGTACAGAGTAAACTGGGGTACAAATCAAAGCTTCAGAGTCACTTTTATCACCATGCTAAGACATATCCTATGTGGCTTGTTTATCAGAAATAGGTATATAGAATCAGAGGGCTTGGAAGCAGTGGTAAAATCCTCTTGGTTCTATCTCGCTTGCACGTGCCGGTAGCAGCGGTGGCGCATGGTTCAGCAAACTGGTAGCGGCGGAAGCACGAGGCTCCGCCCACCCGCCGGACATCATTATTTCCTGGTTTTTGCACATGCCAAAGCCTTCTGCGCATGCACAGAGGGTTAAAAATTGGATGTGATGATGGTGCGTGTGCGCATAGAGCACCACTGCCAAACCTGTAGGGAAGGTAAGTAGATTTCACCCCTGCTCAGAAGGTACCTTGGGAAGTCCAAGCAGAAGAGTTTATGCCAATCCAAACTTGTATCATCTTAGATCCCTTTGATATATGCTTGAGCATACATATTTTTCAGTAATATATCTGCATCTTTCTGCCCTTGCATTGTTTACTTACTTTGCATTGGGAACGTCACTGCAAAATCTAGGAACATATCTAGCTAATACTAAAACTCTCAGATCTAAGTTGATTTAGTGTGCTTTCTCATTATAGCCTTTTCAGAGAAGTATCTGAAATCATTCAAATGAACTGCTGTGAGACTACCAGCCAGGCAATGAGTAGGGATCAAGGAGGGGGTTTAGCCTTAAGCCATTGCAGAGACTTAGGAATGACCTCCCTCGCCCCCATGTCCCATGGAATCTTATCTGTTTGTTCCCCAGAGAAGGCAGGAAATCTGGGGAGGATTCTTGTATTATAGGTAGAATGCAATAAAGTAGCCAACGTAAGCCCTTGACATGTGTGATCTCATTGCTTGCGCTTGACCTGACCTGAAATAATCCCTATTAAATTATCTTTTTGGAATTTTCGAACCCATTCGTATTTGCCAGGTTGGGTGGATTTGTGTTCCAGGTAAATAATGATAGTAATAATGCAATCAGAACAAGAATGAAGTCTGAAATATTTTATGGCCTTGAATTTCGCTTTCAAACTGCATCGCACTTATGCCTGCTTTTGGCTGGGAAGCGTTTTCCCGATAATGTGCATTAAGATGGTTATATGAAAATAAATTACATTACGCTGTATTGCAATGTTTTCAAATCTGACATTAGGTTAGGCTAACGCTGTAATTTTCTCCAATACTCTAATGACATTTTGCTACGGTTTGCTCTGTGGCTATTTTGTTCTTTCTGCCTCCACGTTCCATTTGTTCCTGGAAGAAATGCACAAGGTTTCCCAACACACATAAATAAGATCTGACTGTTCTTTGCTATGGTCACCCAGGCTAGGATTTTCTTTTTTTAAGCTGACTAAATCTAATCAGCTATCTTTTGGGATAGCGACTTTTAAGCCTTAATTTCAATATTAAACATGGCAGGGCACTCAGCAGGAAGAAAGGCAGTTATAGGAAGAAAATACAGATACAGACTGCCATCTTCCAGTGAAACCTCACTTTAGCAATCCAGTTGAAGATCTTGACTTCAGTTAATAACAATGTCCTGCAAATAAGCATTTATACAGAAACTGGGATCTTCCAAGCAATTAGAACTCCTGTAGGATATTCTGATCTTCAAATCTGTACTTATTTCGCCTGAGATTTATGATATATTTCAGCATATATTTGGATAAATGCTGTTCGCCTTCATGTTTCCTCCTGATTAGTTGTATATTCCGTTGATGGACATCTAAATGAACTTTCAGCATGAATTAATACCTAGCGTTCATTTGTATTTTAATTAAATGTTTGATTTTGACTGACTGTCCCTTTCCTCTAAAAACATGATTATGATTCATATAAGAACACTTATATAAATTGCATGCATTATTGTTTGCCTCAATAGTATCCATTCGCTTAATGTCAAAAAAACAATTATAAATGTCAAACACATCTGTGAATCAGATAAATGTTACACAAAACTTGAAAACTTTCCCTTAGGTGGGGAAAAAGACTGCAGACTTTTGCTTTGCTGTCTTACATTGTAGATATAAAGTGAAATGGTTTTGTGATTAAGAAATGGCAGAAAGAGTTTGATAATTAAAATAAAGATGAGAATAAGTAATGCTGATATCTAATGCATTCATCCTTCAATAATATATGATCACAACCCGACATTTAAGAAAATTATGCATATGGTGAATATGCATACCTATGGGGAAAATGTGTACAAAATTGTACATAGGCAAGAAGAGCACCGAAGAAAACACATTCTTTTAGAGAAAATAACTTCCAAACATTTACATGTTATGAAAATAGCATTCCCAAAGGTGTTGAGTAGAAGGAATGTGCACAAACAGATATGTGATTTTTTTTTTTATGATGACTTTAAAAACAAAATAAAATTGATGTGGAAAAATAGACTGAAGTCTGATTAAAGCTGACAGATTTGTTCCATTGCTTTGGGGCACATGATCTTTTCCTGCCCACAGTGATAACCTATTTCAGTGGATGTAACAGAAAAAGAGCAATACACCATTAAGTGTGCTCTCTGGGTGAGCATGCAATAACATTCCTTGTTTTCATTGTGATTCACAATGTATTCACACTGAGTTTATGTGTGCGCTACCCTGAGTGCATATCATGTAAAAATAAAGGGGCGGGGGGAGGAGAAATAAAACCATTCCTGGTTTTAGTCCTTTTAATTAATGATGTTAGTAAATTTAGAAGAGTTGGTTTTTCTCTAGTCCTTTTTTCCCCCCCATTCTTGAGTGCTATATTTTCGCTTGCGGTTGATAAGAATTTAGTAATATGTGTTCATTTCTAGAGTGCAAACTAGTTTTCCCCCAGTTATATGGCTGTATGTTGTTAAGAGTATGAAACTGCAATCTTCCACTGGAGTCATAAACCTTCTCCAAAACATTTGCTGCTGTTAGAACACTGTGCAGCTCCGAAGAAAGGTTTTAAATTTAATTCCACTGTAGAAGGAACTATGAGATCCTGGAATAAGTGGTCTCTGTGATTTGTCTTATTAGTGTTCAATACTACTGCATTTTAAAAGTAACACTCTATAATGGTCCTGTTTCTATGTTGCCAGAATACATTCATTCCATCTTAAATATTGTTTGAAGGTGTCTACTTCTGGCAGGTTTTGTGTGTTAATTTATTACAATAAGTCCTATGGAAAACACCCAAATTTTTGAGAGTTCACTTCCTGGAACGATTAAGTGTTAATTTTTCAGTAGAATAGTGCAAAGTGGCAGTCTTAAATAAAACTTCTGGTAAGCAGTACATCATCTGACACAATTACAATCATCAGTAACTGTATGATTACCCTTGGGAAAAGATATATAGGCAATATAGTCTAAAATGGCTGTAAATTAACTTAAGGGTTGATATTGCCAATAAAATGCCATTTGTGGTCAAGTCCGTAGTGGTATTTTCCAGTATGACAGCTGCATCTGCTGATGTTGCTTAATTTTATCGTTGCCATCCTCTCCTTAAACTCATGCTTAAAGTATATTGTTGATACATGCAGAAATGATGGGCAAATTACATGCAGATGTATATGTAGAAAGGATAGCAAAGTTACATGGCTTTTACAATCATTGTGGATAATGTTCCTAAATAATAAGATCCATTTATCATTTTTAATGAAAGAGATCTTACATAAAAACATTGAACTTTGAAAATTAGCATGTTAGGAAGAGTGGCTAACCTTTAGTCTTGACATTTGACTTTCAACATACAAATACATTCCTGTGCTTTTTTTTTTAATGTTGGAGAGCACTCAGTCATAGCACTCTTTTAGCAAGCTTGCATGAAGAGAGCCACACCTGCCAGAATCTTTCTTTAATATTATGACAACATAGGCAGTCAAAATCTTGTGCATCATTTGTGATAGATGGTAATGTAATTGGGGTGTGTTGATGCACTGTACAATTGCCTCTGTGTAGAATACTAATACCCATGATAATATTTCCCTATACTGTGCGATTTTTCCAAGCTCTCAGTCACCTACCCCAATCTAAAACTTCAAGAACTGGTTAGATGAAAATCTGTGCCGTTTCAATGATTATCAACAATAATTCTTCAGTAAAAAGACCTGCCACTAAACTTTTATGATTTATTTTGCTATCTAAGCCAGGGGTGGGTTCTACTTACCTTCGCTACCAGCTTGCAATGGGAGTGTGCATTTGCGTGCAGCATTTCTGTGCATGCACAGAAGCTTCTGGGCATGCACAGAGCATCCGTGATGACATCCGGGTGGGTGGGCAGAGCCTCCCACTGCATTTACTATTAGTTCTAAGAATTGTACAAAACCGGTAGGAACCCACTACTGATCTAAGCAATTCTGTTTTGGAATCTGTAGGATACACATAAAGAGCTACGCTTCTTTAAAAAAATAATAATTCTGTTGCTACTTATCAACTGTAGTTTTGTGTTTACTGTATTGATTTTAAAGTGAGAGTGGGTAAATCACTGTTTAGGGACTGTGTGTATCCCCAAAATCCCATACAGAACTTTCCATAGCCCTCTGAAAACATCCCGGAGGGAACTATAATCTCTTCCCAAAGGGAAATATACAAAACTTTAATGCTTTAAAGCCATTAGATAGCAACCAGCCCAGACTCCAAAAAGCAGTATTCTGAGTACCTTGCTATATTCTGAATATAGCACTACATTTATAAATTGAGATGATCTCACTGGAATCCAGGGCTCATAGATGATAGCTCTATTTCTGGATCAAGTTTGGTTTTTCCAGAAATTCCACTGTCACCATGATTCTGCTACATAATTGTTCTTCTTTCTAGAAAGGCAGAATTCAGAGTGATTTATTCCAGGGTAGAATCATATAAATAAATAAGAGGTTGTATTCCATACTGTTTTATAATTATAATTTCTTTATCTTCTAACAAATTATCCTGATTTTGGTTTCTGTAGAACTCAATGGCTGAAGCACCCCAAGAAATCAAGGAGCATTTTATGCATGGCACTTAAACAATTAAATATTAGGAGCATCCATGGAATGGAGAGCTTGGGTTGATGTCAAAATCTGCAGGACAATAGGCATACTGTGACAATCCAACACACTTGCAAAATAGGTATGTAACTCATGATGCCACACACCTACGATTTGGCAAATTTTGACTTCCTTGTGCGGATTTCACTACTGAGCATATAATAAGTTGCATATGCTTCAGAAAATGCTCAAAAAAGTGTTTTAGATTTGGAATAAGAAGAGATTTTTCTACTATCCATTGAAGAGGTACTCATGCTGTGCAAAGTTGAAGCACTTCAGTATCATCTTAGAATATACAAAAATGTAATTATTTATACTTCTTCTTTAGCCATTCAAAATTTCTTTCTGAACTGCACATTGCATGCAACAATGAAAGTCAAAACTCTGTTTTTTAGTTCCTAACAAACAGTGCCAGTGACTTCAAACTTTCAGTGGAGAAAGAGAGAGGAAAACAACTATATTGTTCATTTCTGAAAATCACTTTCCTCCAAAAGAAAAATTATGGGTGAGAGTAAGATGAAAACATTTTTCTTTAATTGCTTTTTTATTGAAAATAACATAAAGTCAAAACTAAATCTAAAGAAACAGAATTTATAGCACAGCTTCCTACACCCAGGTCTAGCAGAAATTTTAACTTTATTTCACAAAATATTAAAAATCTAGTTGTTCTATAACACCCTTGATAATTAAGCTACCAAGTTTGATGGCAATCATAGTTGATATATATAGGTATGAAGAGAGGGTGGGGTGCTGGTTTTTTATTATTTTGTGGGTGATGACAGTTGCATTACTGTTTATTCACTTGTTTGTTTATTTCATTACCAAATGCTTCAAATTTTTTTCCTGCCATCCCAAAAACTTTTGATGAGATACAGTCTCATTGAATTGCATCAAATTACATTAAAACTTCAATCATGTTCCATTTTCCATTCACCACCATCATCAGAAGCTTATTAGATGCCTACTTAGCAACGCTATTCAGCATAAGCAGATGGGGATGTAAGGAAGAGGTGTTTGTGAGAACATGGCTACAAATCCTGAGGGAAAAAGGTGCCCAGAAAGTCATTCACAAAACCAGGTCTCAACAAAGCATCCACAGGGCCTGAAGTGCTTCATAAAATCAGACGTTATCAACAGATTTTAACGGAACTTCTGATCCACTGTCTTCATTTCAGCACTTAGTCTAGGGGTGTCAAACTGGCGGCCTGCAAGCCAGATGCATCACAAACAGGCCACACCCACCCCAACTCCTCAGAGGCAAAAAACATCACAATACATCACGAGCCATGATTAAGTTTGACACCCATGGCTTAGTCTATGAAATTACTCAGGACTTAAAACATATACACCTTTTCAGAGCTGAACTACTACTGTTGATAGGAGAAGAATGAGGACTATTGGATCAGTCTGCTTGAAGATTCAACTTATTGCTATCCATATCAAACATGTCACAATGCTGCCAAAAGATAACCAATTATCATACCACATTACAGGAAGAGCATGCTTAAATTCTACTAAGACATATTTGTCGTTCTTAAAGCAAATGCAATCTCTCCTGCTTGCTGTTGATTGTAATGACCATTACACTACTTTTATTTCTCCATTCTACTCTTCCAGAGGTAAAACATAACTAGGTATGTAATTGCAAACGGAAAAAAAATAATGAAATATTGATAAGATATTTTTCATTTTCATTTTTATGTAGCTATAGACACAGTGAATCACAGTGAAATATATATGGTATAAATGTAGCAACATGTGAAGCATTATTACTGTCAAAAAATCATTTCATTGAATATATTTCAGCAGTTCAGTTTTACAACTATTATAAACATGCCAGTCAGACTTTTTTTGGACAATGTCTGTTTTTTTTTAAAGTATCTTATTGATGGCAGCTATATGATGTCTGTAAACATTTTTATCATACAGTAGCTTCTATTCATTCATTGCATTTTTCTAATTAAATTGTCTGGTATGTAAATGCATGTTTTGATGTTCTCTGTCTTCTATTTGGCATCTATAAGTTTGCATATATGAAAAAAAAAAACCTCCGCAGTACAAAGTAAAAAATCAAAATAATTTATAAAAAGTAGCAATTAGAGTGACAATGAAAGCCTAAAATGTATAAAAACAGACCAAATAAATAGATGGTGAGATTTATCATTTAATCAGCTTCCAAAGGAATGGTTTTCTTCTCAATAATTTCTGAAAATGTAATAAAGTGGGAGCTGATCAAATACCAGGGTTTTCCAAAAGGCAAGTGGAGGAACCCAAAAAAGCAAGGCCTACAGGCTTCTGTGTCAATGATGGGATTCAAAATTTTTTATTACCGGTTCTGTGGGCATGGCTTGGTGGGCGTGGCAGGGGAAGAAGACTGTAAAATCTCCATTCCCTCCCCACTCCAGAGGAAGGTTTCTGCAAAATCCCCATTTTCTCACGATCAGCTGGGACTCGGGAGGTAGAGAATAGATGGGGGCAGGGCCAGTCAGAGGTGGTATTTACCTGTTCTCCGAACTACTGAAAATTTCTGCTATCAGTTCTCTAGAACTGGTCAGAACCTTCTGAATACCACATCTGCTCTATGTCCATTATGGAAAATTAGCAGATTCTCCCAGAACATATGGAATCTGGATGAGTGGTGATGAGTTATCAGGACAAGAATCTCACATTCTAGATTAGGTCTGGGCATAGATGCATCTATTCAAAGAACCTCCTGGTCATGGTTTCCATCTTTGTTGACTACATCTTGAGAACATACTTTTTACTCATACTTTTTTTTTAGTCTTATTATTATTTTCTGTTAGTGGTGGTTTCTTCAACATTATCTCAACAAATTCAGGCGTACACAATTGAGACCTCTTACATGATCTTCAATTTACTAAATTTACTAAATCATCTGAAAACTTGCATTTTAATGACTCTTTGTTCGAACGACAGTGAATTTATTATCACATTCGTGCCATTGACAAAAAAAAACCTGAAAAAATTTTATGAGACTAATTGGAAAGACAAATTGAAAACTCTTTGGACACAGATGAGCAAGTGTCCTACTACTGCTTACACAGATAGGATGCATAAACCTGTCTGAAGAAAAACAACAAGTTCCAAGATGGGAATGTAGATATTCTCTTCCTAAAATACATACATTTTCAATTTTTTAAATTTTGTTCAGACAAATTAGAAATATCCTAAAGAAGACACTGCACAGAGGCTTTTTAAAATCATCTTTGATACCGATAGTCCTCAACTTACAACCATAATTCGCATCAGAACTTCTGTTTGCTAAGCAAAGCGATTGTTAATTGTATGACCTTTTTGTTAACCATGCTTGTTAAGCAAATCACTGCAGTTGTTAAATGAATCATGCAGTCATTGAGGACCTACATACTGCACAAACCAGAAAGAGGGGTGTGAAAATATCTACAGACCCCTTGCATCCTGGACATAAACTGTTTCAACTTCTACCTCAAAACAACACTATAGGGC
>JANHFK010001742.1:195420-210270 GCA_036250565.1 Sibynophis collaris
CCTTTTAAAAATCTTAGCCATTCCTTATTCTCTTTATGTTGCTGCAACTTGTTTTTTCTCTCATAATAAAATCAAACATCTTTGTAAGGGTCTTTGATCAGCTTTTATGATTAAAAAAAAATAGGTTGACATAACAATTAGGTATTGTTATTGGGAAAGGGAAAAATAGGACAATAAAATGACATATATAAATAAATTGTGCAGTTGTATAACATGGTGAAGATATTTGGCCACCTGCTGTGTGAGTATCCCTTAAAAATAATAAAAATAAAATTTATCAGTGTAGGCTTTGTATCTGGAAATGATTGGGGTGATCAGAGTACATCTTAGGACACTATATGAGAATATGAACAAGAATTTCTACCTCCCTATATCAGCAAAAGCAAACTCTCTGCAAATAAGCTTATGAAATCTTTCACCCCAGTAGAATTAATGGGAGGGCATCAAAACAGGCTCTGGAAAAGGCCCATACATAATAGTTTAGATTGTGTAAGATACCTTGCAGTAGAAGACATATGTCTAACATTTGGCAATAGCATTCAGTAGCAGGGGTGATGTTATTTTGACAAAGTCCTCATATTCTCTCTTTTACTATTGATTTGGCTTCTCCAAGGTTAACTGGCCAAATATTCAGGAGAGAGACAAAGACTACAAAGTTTGGCTATACAGATGCGGTGCCAATAACAGATTCAGATTATTAAGTCTTGACAGCAGCTGAGGCATCAGGCCTGTAAGGTCAAACATGATTCTGAATTCTGAGATTAAAATCCTAGTCTAGGCCTGAGCCTTAATACTTGTCACAGTGGCTTCAAACCTCAATATTGCATTGGGGATGCATTTTGGGGTACCGAACAATGTCCTAAGGAAATTTGATTGAATGGCTTTAGAGGCCCCTAGGGTTGTGTATGGGTCCTATTGTATCCTATATAATAGGTTGGCCACTGTTTTAGCCATAAACAATTTATCTGCTGCTGGGATCTAATTTGCCCCCTGTTGCCTATGAAATTTAATTATTGCTTGTGTGCTCTTTTGGCCAACAGAAGCAGCATAATTTACCTAGGCTGTTACTTTCCTGGAGCCCTGAAATACGATATGCCCAAGTATTTAAAACATTTGACCTGCTCTAATTCAGGGGACTCAGTTGTCCATTTCTGCTTTTGCCTTTTGTTTGAAAAAACTAAAACTTTAGATTTATCATAATTGATTATTACGGTAATTGTTCCTCATTAAAGTAGGATGCCAGGGTTCTCAGTGCCTGCTTGATGCCTACAAAAGACAAGGAGAAAAGAAATAAATCATCAGTGCAACGTAAAATTGGGAGATGTCTATGGGCTAATTTAGACCCATGGATATTTCTGAAGAGTTTTGATCAGAGAGTTGATATATATGTTAAAAAGCAATGGTAGAATACATCCTTGTTTCACATTTGTGCTTGATAGATGGAATAAAATTGGAAAGGTCCCCTTTCCAGTTACCTCAACTCCATTTTAACAGGAGTCTTCATCTGTAGAGGATCAATTATTCTTGAGATATTATCAAAAGTTGTCTTGAAATCTATAAAGGCTACATATACATTCAAGTCAGTGGTTTGTTTATTTATCTGCCAGATGTTGAAGCAATGGTGTATAAGTAGAACATCCTGTTTGAAAGCTTACTTGTCAATTATTCTGTCCTCTATTATCCAGGTTTGGAGTCTGATAAATAAGTACGTGGCATATGCTAATGATGTTCAATAGACTAATTGGCCAATAATTAGCCAGATCATCCCTATCATCCTTTTAACATAAGGGGTCAATTATAGCTTCTCCCCAGTCCTCTGGAATTTTGGTTGTGTGGTTAAGGTATGAAACTAAATAGGCCAATATAGGGTCCTACAAATTTGTATTAGATTTAATTGGCTCAAGGGGGATACAGTCAACCTCTGGGGGCTTGAGCTGATTAATGAGTTTTTGTACTTTCTTGCATTTGATTGGAGGCTGCAGTGGCGGTGAGGATAATGTATATGGGGATTCTCAGTCTTCCAGATCATGATTGTCCCAAAGGTGCTTTTTTCAAGAGGCAACTGGACTTCCTGGTTTTTCTTTGAAGACGTTTCATTTCTCCTCCAAGAAGTTTCTTCAACTCTGAGCTGACAGTGAGGATAATGGTATATCCATCACATAGGGGGATAGCATGTGGGTCACAGTAAAGGCCTTGGAAGTGGTGTACCCAGGTACTTGAGAGATACCATAATAGAGTTGTATAATGTTGTTATGGTATGCCAAAATAGGGAGTGATTTTTGGACTGTGCAGCTTCTATTATCAATGATCTTTTCTTTCTGATAAGGGCCTTATGTTTATGTTCCTTTAGATGTCTCTATTACAGGGTTGAGAACTATCAGTGCTTGAACAGAATATGGAGTCCCATGGAGGAAAATATTTCTAAGTGGGCTTTCCTTTCCCTCCAACCCACTCCAGGTACTTTGGTGCAAGGCTTCTATTATTGTCCTAAGACGTTTTGACTTAATTTACAGAAGATTTAGAAATCCCAATCTGGGAGAGGGGATCTCAATTATTTAAAAGTCAGCAGGACCCCCATTCTAAAATGTGCTATTAATGAAAAGCAAGAACACTTGCAATATTTTTCTAATCTATTCTGGTTCAGTGGTTCATTGTTCCGGCGGGAAATAATCAGATTCATCATAGGTTTTATTATAAACCGCCCAGAATCACTTAGGTGAGATGGGTGGTGTAAAAATGTGATGAATGAATGAATGAATAAAATTTCTGTTTCCAGTACATTTGGTTAGCCAGATCACAGAGGATAAAGAATGCAGAATTTGGAGGCTAGTATTGCAGACTCATCAGTGATGATCAATGAAATGTATTTCCAAGCACATTGTTTTAGAAGAGGCAGCAGCAGTTTGTGCCTGGAAAAAAGCTTAAATGGCTTTTAGATTTCTCTGATGTCTTAATTGCCTTCTAATCCTTCAAAAGTCTAAACAGCTGATAAACTGGAGGGTAGCTGCTACAAAAACCTGTTCTATCCTTCCCAATCGCTCCCTGCAGAAGTAGATGAAAATAGCAACAAGTCGGTAAAACTTTCTGAAAGTTTTCATTACATTTTAAAAACTTGACAGGAGAAAATTATTTGGAGAATTAACCCCATTTCTTATATTTAAATTAACTTTTTAGAATGCAACTAAAATATCTTATTGGTAACTCACTTGGTGTGTCTGATCATAAATTAATTCAGAATTAATTACACTTAGCAACTGAGGACTTGAAGAACTGTGTTGGATTTTGACCCGTATGTGTTTATAACTCCAATTCTAATCACATTTACCTGGTTGTTTACTTAAATGAACTTTAGAATGGGACATTTATTTGCCTTTATATGTTTGACATATCTGCCGTTATTTGTATATAGCCAGTGTTTTGGCATTTGGAGATCCAAGGTCTTTCTCATAGGATGCGTTTACTATCTTACAGATGCTTCTTTGGTGACCAAAGTTGTAACAGCACTGGAGGGGACTTACACTGGATCCTTGTAATTGCGGCCACTGCAGCATCCATGCAGTCATGATTGTCCTACAGGTGCTTGGCAATTATGATGTTGAAGTGCCTTGTGATCACTGTTTGCGACCTTCATTGCTGGCTTCCAACAAGCAAAGTCAATGGGGAAGCCAGCAGGAAATTGGAAATGGTGATTACATGACCGTGGGATGCTGTAATTGTGCAGGATTTGCCTAACAAATGGAACTGCTGGAATGGCTGGTTCCTGTTACCCACTGTTAAGGAAGGACTATCTGGTATTGTTCACTTATTTAACTTGAAAGCCTGATGACATTAAAAGGAACATATACATTCAGTTTGGTTCTACAGAACTATGATTTTACGCCTAGTTGTTTAGTGTTAATAACAAAGTTTGTCATATAAAGCTGATGATTTGCTATCAACTCCTGTTTTCTCCATCCTCCTCTTCACTAGGTTTCAATATTTAAAGTCTTGTTAAGTTAAACATTAAATACACATAATCCATGCAACTTTAATTCTTGCTCTCTGGGTTGTGTGTAGGAGTATAAACAGTCACTGGAGTGTTTAGTGAACTAGAAAATAGATGAAAATAAGCACTTTCTTCTGCTTAAAAACCTTATTCGCTCACTGTTCTGTCTTTCGAGACATCCATTTCTGTCCCTAAACTAATGAAAAGTAGCTCATATCATATTCTGCAGCTTTTTTTGTCCTTTAATTGAACTATGGCGCACTCATGGCCACACGATTATGAAATTAACATTGAACGATATCATCCATCCTGATAGAAATTATTCATATTGCATATCTTAAAAGTCTTGTGGACACTTGTGGGCATATTAAAGGATGGTTTCCTTTAATATTGAGTTAACCTGGGCTGCTAAATATTTAACATTCAGATCAAGGTACACAGAAAACACATCTTTATTGACTGCATTTGCTAACACATTGAAGAATGCAAAGGTATTTCTTTTTCCATAAGCAAATGGGCCATGGTCCCAATGTGTATTAAAGCATACACTAAATCGAAACATGATGAAAATTATGGCAGACAGACCTATTCCAAGGCAACACAAACAGCATGCATAATACAGCTTTCACACAGAACAACCTTGATACATTATATTGCTTTAAGGATTAACTAACATGGAAAATGTACAAAAAGGAGAAATAGGTTTTGCATTAATGAAAAATACATTTTTTTTCTCTACAAAGGAATTTCTAATACAAGAAAATAAATATTGCAACATAAGCCAAAAATAATTTAAAATTGCTCTTTTCAATATATTTTCAATATTTCTCTTTTATATTAACAAATGGCACATCACTTTCTTTGAAACAAAGAAAACAGGCGGCCTTTGCCTCCTGTGACATTCATATTGTTTCCTGTAACTGATACAGAGTGGGCCTGTATTGTGTCAGTGTGGAATGGACCAAAGTGTGCAAGAGATTCCTTAAAGAACAACCAAATTGCCACACCCATTTAGTAACAGGAAAGGGAGCCTTGTGACAGGTTGCAAGAACAGGCAGGAATGAATTTTACCCTTTCCCCCCACTCTTTGGGGAGAAATGGCTAATTCTCCACTGTGCTCTGAGGAAAAGCACTGCCAAACCTTTGTTTCTTAAAAATCCTGACAAAATAACTATCAACAAAAGATTCAAAATAGACCACAAAACTCCCGTTTCCAAAAATTGAAGGTTAAACTTGAGTGTATTTGAGCATTTCCTAAAACCGGACTCTAAGACATTCCATTTAAATCTAAGGTTTCCAAAACAATGTTTGATCCTTATTAATGAACACAAAAATGAGCTTTACTATAGCCATGTTAATACATAATCATGATGCTAACAGGATTCACCCTTTACAGTGCAAATGTCAATGCCTGAAGTTCACACATTATTGGATTAAAGACCTTTATGTAATAAAATAGACCATTTATGCTCCCCCCCCATTCATTTCAAAATACATTTATAATGCATCAAAAATATTTTTCACATACAATTCCTTTTTCCTTTATGCAAATCTCTCTAGCTTCTACAAGAAAAGAGGCAGGTGCTAAGTAGCAAAGGAAGATTGGCATTCTCCTTAAAAGGGTTTTGACGAATATGCACATAGCTGTCAACTGAGCAGGAGCTAACAGAGACACTACTGGAAACAACACAAAAGAACAGATTTTAAGTAATTCAGAGCTGGATCTTAACCGTGACAAAACTCTCGCCTTGTGCGATGAGCAACTCCCTTCGACAGCTAGCTATATATATCAAGCCTCAAATACTAGAGAAGACTTTGATTTAACCATCTGGAGAATTTCACTGTGTTTATTCCACCACACGACAACACTATTATTGGGGGCACAAACAAAATAAAAACAAAAAATGGGCCCGCTGGCATCCCTTTGATGGCCTTCAGAGTGGATAGTTTGGATTTGGAAGCAAACTATGTGCCTTATAACTTGTACCTGCTTAAGGCACTCACTTCAACCCTTTAAGCTCCCAGCCTCCCTCTTGCCAAATAGGGCCTGGCCCTGCCCACTTTTGGACTGCAACCTTCAGCACGTTCCCTTAAGTGAACTAACGGAAGTTGTGGCCTCCTCCATATTACATCGCAATAGCCGACAGAGGGCTTTTTCTTTAATCCTATAGACTGAAACCAAGTCCAAGGCACTTACTGGACTTCACTGTAGCTGCCTTGGCAACTTTAAAGAGGCAAGGGCTACAACTCCCAGAATAACCTCTTAAAAACTGCCAAAGTTAAGAAACATTTCTATAGGGACATTGTGAACTCTTGTGACCATTACTTAGTCTGAGCATATTATTGTTTAAAAAAAATCCAAATCAACATTCCTCGGTATTTGTAAAAATACGTACACTTCATGAACCCAGTTCTTTCAATCAGAGAAAGAACGTACACACTTCCCCATAAGGTTTCGACATTGAAGTGTGTATGTGGATTTTTACCAATTCATGCTATATGCCTGAAATGCTTAGTAATGCACAATGTAAGAGGTGGAAAGCAAAAGGAATCAGTGAAAACTCTTCATTTGCTGGCAGAAGCCCCTCTGGAGTCAAACCACTTCTGTGAGGGGAAGGGCAATTAAAGTTATTAGGAAAAAGTGGGTTCCTGTTTCTTGTGGAAGTCTTCTGTATCCTTTTTCTCACGTACAGTTCTTACTCTCCATAGAACGAATCCCACTCTAGCCTTGTAAACGTTTGCTCTCTGCAAAAAACATGATAGCTAAAGCAATAGAAAGGCTGTCCTCCAACACTCCATTTGACTCTGTGAAGTCCCACATGAATACAGGCTATCTTGTTCCCTCCAGTTTTAAGGAAGACTGTGAGTCGGAAACATTCAATGAGATTTTTGTGATACATTTATCTATCTATCTATCTATATATATATATCACTGTTAAGATTGCACTGGAGACTCTGGACCATGGCAAAGTAATAATTATTTTTGCATTTTCCTTTTTTAAAAAATGGTTTCATAATAGAATCTTATTCACAGTAAAAAAACGGAGTGTTCCATCCTTCTATACATCATCTAAATGAAGAGGTGTTGCTTTAGTTTGGTTGTTCTTTAAAGTTTACCCCTTTTGCTGTCCTGTATTGAGTGAGCAAGCAAGTAATGCAGTAGCTGGCAAATGAAGCTGCATACAGCAAGATTTCTGGATTTTTTTTCTCTGTTTTTAAAGCAATAGTTGAACTAAAGCACACGGAAGCAAGATCCATTAAAGGCAGCATATTGATTATTTGTATGACATAACTAGGATATTGTAGCTAAAGTCTAGCAAGCTTGATAAGATAAAACTAAGTCCTATTTACTGTATTTAACATTATCTGAACATACCAAGCCTTGAAGATGGAACAAAATTTACTTGCCAATCCATATGTTAGGCTACTAACATTGAACTGTTCCATTTTGGTCAATGATTTGAAAAATAGTTTTGCAAACATATATCAGTAAAACACTGACGTGTATTTGGCAACTGATTTTGGTTTCTTTCCAGAATAGAGATTCTCTAAATTATAGCTCAACTGGAATAGTATTAAGGACTTCAGAAGACTGGTAAAAATAATGTGACTTTCAAAAAAACAAAATAAAAAAGAATTGCCAGTATATGGCATCGGAGAACAAAACAAAAAATAAAAACTAAAAAACCGATATTGCTCTTACTGCAGTGAACAAGTAACATCAGAAATCACAATGGTGGAAGGTGGTTCAAATGATGAAAGCATCATCTTCAGCAAGCGTGCAAAGTGGGTCATGAATACGGATTTAGTCCTTTAGTTACTCAACAGCTTTTTGCTCATAGTAAATTTCTGGTTTCTGGCTGTGCTATTTTACTATATTCTTTGGCATCCATAAAATAATTTCACAGATTCATCAGAATTACAAGATGCTTTTCTCACCCAGTTTGAAAGTGTCTGAGTGTGCATATGTAAGGGTATGTATAAATGTGCGTATACCACATACACACATATACACACTCACACACACACACTTGTATTCAAAATTACTTACCATCAGCAAAAATGTTTAGCGAACTTCACTTTGTCTTTTTATTTTACTTCCCTGAGCTTACACTGGGGCCATTCCCATCAAACCTGTAGCAAACCTTAAAACCTTGACTGTGTAACCTTTGAAGCCAAAATTGAATCAATAGTGTAACGAAGTGCAAACTTGGAGATCCGTATGACTCATAAGTCACACCAGCTTTTAAACAACATTTAAGGCTTATTAGAAACATCTGATGTACAGTATTACTGAAATATTTAGAATGCTGACTTCTGTGAATCACCCTCTTAGGATGTGTTGATGGCTCACTAACAAGTTTTTGCTTTGAAAGGAAAGGAAATAAAGGGGAAAAGCCATCAATGTAATTAGTGTTTATAAAAACAAATGAGATGGGAAAGGAAATGTTTCAATGATGCTGCCTCTTCAACCAAGTGACTGCTACTGTACAGAAGCAGCTCCTAAAGAGTTGAGCAGAGATTTATTGAGTTATCATGAAAGCACAGACTGGAGTTCTTTGAAGCTATTTGAATAATTCTCCCTCTGAGTAATTGAAACATTTCTTCTTCTGATCTTAGTTTGGCCCATACTAGGGTACTTTAACCTGAGGAAATTATGGGGAATGGCTCTAATAATCGAAGGTTTAGGTTTTACCAATGAGTAGTATAAATAATACCCCAAATTAACCTGGAAAGATACTGACAGGGAACAGAGCAGCTTTAGCGTGGATCTGTAATTTCTATCTACTGAGAGCTTTGGATGGGTCTTTATAGAGCTGCTCAGCTGATAATTGGAGTGATAAAGAGTTAAATCTTGGTTCTTGCTTCCTGGATGGACCCTAATTGAACTGAAGAGGTGAGGAAGAAGAAGGAAAAAGAAAAGTTTAGTAGACCATAAATACAATGTTGTATTCCTCTACCCATTAAGTGCTTTCTTCAAATAAGCCTGTTGTGCTTCTTTAAAAAAAAAAGAATTGCTTATTTTACTTCATACTTGCACACGCAGACACACACACTGGCAAACCCTGCACATGTGCAGGGGCACAGACACACATACCTATAAACATCTATTTTCACTATTCCACGTTCTATGGATATAGTTGGCTTCCATAGTAGTACTCTCCTTTCGAAACCTGCCCCGAAAGAGGCAGTAACATCTGGCAGATCATGAAATCAATTTGCTTAAGTAATGCCCATAAAACTGTCATCCCTGCATGAACAACAGACGCTGGCAATCTCAGATCTCCTCGTTAAAATCCTGAGATGTCCTGCTTGCTCCCAGAAAACTGATGTCCTTAATAATGTGTATGCTTGCGTTCTATGTAACCAAGATATACATGTGACAAGGGTTAACTACTGTGACTGTATAGAAGTCTAAATTGGTGAAGCCTGGAGCTGTTTCTCAAGCATATAGAGAGAGGAAACAACAGTGCTCTTTTCTGAATTATATATACAAATTAAAAA
The DNA here is from genome assembly GCA_036250565.1 of Sibynophis collaris. Lineage (NCBI taxonomy): Eukaryota > Metazoa > Chordata > Lepidosauria > Squamata > Sibynophiidae > Sibynophis > Sibynophis collaris. Next base: position 204,911 of record JANHFK010001742.1, read on the forward strand.
CAAAGTAACAAACCAAAACCCTTAGTTATGATACCAGTTGAAATTGGACATGGCAGTTTTAACTGGATTTAGGCCTCACAAAGCTGTTATGACTGGTCTCAGAGGTGCATTAAGATGCTAAAATACTCATTCTGAAATTATCCTCGTTTCCTGAATCTAACTGGCTGTGGTGGCCTCTACCACTTCCAGATTCCGTGTCAGAGTCACTCATTTCTGCGTCTGAAAAGTAGCCATCAGTCTCATTGTCAAAAGGGTGCAAGATAACCTTTGACCTTTCATTTTCTGGAGGTCCATGAAGCATTTCAGGCCTCTTGTTCTGTGGTCTTTGAATCCCTTTGCCTTCTTTCGGTAACTTGAACCTCACCACTGTTTTCAGCCTACCTACTGAATCAGGCACTTGAACCAGAGAGTTAGGATCTGTTGGGGTGTATTTCATGACATCCTCACCATGGTTTAGGTTATTTATGAGACTCGGGGACGCTTGAGAATCATTTGTTTTTGGAAGAGGAAGTGCAGGATGAGAAGAGCCCTTCTTAGATGTCTTTTTCACTTCACATGCTCCTTTGCGCTCTGAGTGTAGTTTGTCCATACTTTTCTCTGCCTTGCCATTTCTTAAATCATGGGATAAAGATTTTGTGGTGTTATTTGCCAAATAACTGCTGTTAGTCCATTTATTTGAATCCTCTTCTTGATGTCTTTTAAAGAGGGCATTCAAGCCATTTCTTGATGTTTTTTTCTTAGTGTGTGTTCGATGTTTACTTTTAGTTTTCTTAGTTGTGTCACTCTGTTTCAATGGGGACTTCAAGGAATGATCCATCATGAAACTTAATAAGGTCTCTTCATCTTGTAGAAGTTCCTCGGAAAGGCCTGGAGTGGTGTTTTCATGATGGCCGTTGTTCAAAGACCACCCACTCATTGCCATGTTCTCTGTGGTGATCTGTACAGATTGAGCCAACCAGCTGTTGAAGAAGGTCCCGGCAATTGGAAAGGATGTTGACAAGCCTATTGCAAGAATGGATAGAAACATAGAATGTGTTAAGAACAGTCATTACTTTTTTACAACTCATTGTAAATTCAAACACTGTCTAATAATTAGATTACAATAAATCAGTTCAATAATGCAAGAATATCTGAATCACAAGTAGCAACTATTTTGTGAATAGCCACCGTCACTATGGTCACTCTATTTTCTGAATGTAATTTTCCTTTTGCCTCACTGTTAAATACAGGCAATCCTTGACTTACAATTTGTTTAGTGACCATTTGAAGTTGCAATGGCATTGAAAAAAGTGAGTTATGACCATTTTGTAGCATCCTCATGGACATGTGATCAAAATTCAGATGCTTGGTTTCGGTTGACGTTGTGGTGGGATTTGACATCTCCACACTCCCGTGCTGGGTTCTTCCTGTTTGTGGGCTCCAGAGGGAGCCAAAGCTGCCCTGTATGGGTGGTGAAGCAAAGAGGGGGCACCCTGCGAGGCCGAGGAGAGTCGCAGCACTCCTGTCTGTGGCTGATTGTTTTAATTTGAAGTTTTCAAACTGCTGCTGGAATTCTGTGCATTTCCAGAGACTAATCTGGAGGCTACAGAGCGTGGATCGCTATGAACATGCTGTTTCTCTAAACTAGGGCTGTCAACGCGGGCCAGATGTATCATGTGCTGGCCATGCCCATGCCTGGTTTAGAGAAGGGGGGAAAAGTCCCGATATGTCATTTGACGCTGCGAGTGTGACACCCCTGCTCTAAACCATCCACAGCAACAGATCTGGCATGATGAGGTTCTCCGTCAGTGGACATCAGAACAGAGTTAAGGATCCCCTCTAGCTTATACGTCTCAAAGTAAAGCCAACCTTTCCTTCTGTGTAATAGTCTTTTCAAGCAGTGGTTTACACACAACGTCAAGATTTGGACTGAGGTCATAAGACACACTCTCCACCCATACATCATTCATTGTATGCAGGGTGAGTTTACATCCCACTGCTTGCTTTGCTATTCTCCTCTTTTTTAGGACTTTGGGAACATTTTCACTCTTTCCTCACTTCTCCAAGAGCATGAAAGCCAAAGCTTCCAGGGACCAGCAATGTTCTGGTCCCTGTTACTATCTGTCACCCCCTCACAACAATCCAATCCCATTTTAAGGAGCAACCCAGTTCTGTTTAAGTCATGTCCAACTGCATCCAGAATTTGACTATTATCCCAGATAAATGAACCATAATCTAATAATATCGCCACCACTGAACAGCCTATTGGTGCCTGTGCAGCCTTTTCTCAATCACCAATGGATGCTGCTGATTTAGCCCTTCTAAATGTAATATTCTCAAAAGTAAAAGAGAAACAGAGTTGTATTATACCTAAAGAACGGATGATGCCATTAAAGAAAATAATGGAAAAAAGGATAACATTCTGTAGCATTTCAGCATACCCATCTCTCATGGATTTGACTATAACAGTGGTCAGTGAAATCTGGAATCAGGTAACTCTACATAATAATTCTAATCCCTAAATTGAGAGTCTGTGCAAAACAACAGCACGTATAAGTGCATGGAGAGTTGTTGAGAAATAAAATAAAAATTATCTTCAATTCCTGATCCTTCTCTAGCATCAGCCATTCAGTCACCCACTAGGATAAAGGAGTACACTCCACATATTTTTACCAAATGGATGGTGCTGGAGAGAGGGAACTTGGATATTTATAAAGAGTCCATAACAGTGAATATGGCCAATCTGAAACACACATTTACAGTGGGTTGCCCTTTTCATCAGCCTCACAAAACCATGCCTGATTTTCCCATGCCCCGTGTTCTTTTCTCTGGATACATGTGTTCCAAAATCAGCACAGCCTGATTTTGCAGAAGCAGAAAATAAAATAAAATGCAGGAAATAAAAGCAGAAGTCCACTGCTTTTATTTTCTAAGGCTCCTAGATGGGCTATGTGGAATCCAGAGACACTGTTTAGAAAGAAAGATAACACTATATAAAAAGTAAGCAAATAAAAATGAAGTCAAGTAGTGCAGAGAGTCTGGCAAGAGAAACATCCCTTAGCGCACCGATGCCTGCATACCATGAAGTCTATCCCAGCGTAGCAGCAACTGTGATGGTTTTTGTGTCACAACCTAAATGACCCAATTAAACAGCTGCATCCAAGAATATCTATAGTGGAACAGCCATTATATACTTGAGCACTCTGCCCAGAGGAATGCCATCTGCAGTTTGCAAAATATTATGCCCTATATATTTGACACGAACTAATATGAATGCAAAACTGAGGAAAAAACGCAACTCCTGTTTTTCAAAATTTACCTTGTACGGCTAAAATGAATGTGCATCAAAGGTGAAATGAATATGAAAATATACTTAAACATTTATTTCTGAGAAAATATTTTGAGTATTTATAACCTCATCATCTATAGGCTTGATAGGTTTCAAACGTATATTTTGAAGTTAAACTTACCCAGCTGTCCCAGTACTAACTCATTCCCTGATTTTCTCTTTTCTTTCTTCTCAGGACTGCTTTTCCTATCATCTCTTCCTTTTCTTTTAGGGTCACTTCTCCTTCCTTTTGTTCTCTTTTCAGCTTGCTCTGTTCAAATTAAAAAACAGAATGAATCAATAATACAATAAAGGCCTAGGTGCCATCAAGTTGGTGCTGGCTTAGTGACCACACAGATCTTGTCTGTAAATCTGTCCCTAACCTGGTAACACATGGAACAGCACAGTAAAATACATTAAAAAAACAACATCAGCCACAGGAAGACTTCATAACCTGAGAATCCACGGCTTATTTTATTAATTTAGAACACTGGCTTCTTTCATGTTCCTCAAAATATCTTATGATGAATTACAATCTGTAAAATATGCCAGGTAAAACAGTAAAATATGTTAAGAATTTAAAACATACAGTAATGTATCTAATCAGAGAGCCAGTTTGGTGTAGTGTTTAAGGCATCAGGCTAGAAATCCGAAGACTTTAAGTTCTAGTCTTGCCTTGAACACAAAGTCAGATGGGTGACCTTGGGCCAGTCATATTCTCTCAGCCCTAGGAAGAAGACAATGGCAAACCACTTTCAAAAAACCTTGCTAAGAAAACTTCAGGACTAGTCTAGATAGTCACAAGGAGTCAACGATGACTCCAAGATAGCAAATGAAAATAAAAATGTGAAATGACATAGACACGATGAGCTGTAGTTCACAAAAGCTTATGCTTTTTAATAAAATCTCTTAGTCTGAAAAGATGCTACCAAATACCTGATTTTACAAAACTATCCAAGGAAGAAAAAAATAGAATCAGGCTCAGGATTCCAGAATGTGAAACTATTACAAAAACCAGGTCTTCACTAGGCACTGAGAGACAGGTAATAAGAGCAACAACTTGGTCACCAAGGGAAGGCCACACTACAGCCAAGGACCACAACAAAAGCGTGCTCTCAGCCTGGGTCACAACACACCCAAATGTGAAATCCCTAAGAGGGTCTTCCTTTACAATTATTAAACTTCAGAGGAGTATGTGCTGGAGGAGGTGCTTCCATAAGTATCAATATTCTAAACCTTTAAGGACTTTGAACATCACTAAAAATGTAGAGGTCAGACTAGTGATGCATAGGCATTAATTTTAAGATTGGGATTGTGCATCAAAAAGATATTAATAGCAGCTTTGCTGCCACATTGTATACCAATAACAGGTTCTGTGCTATCTTTAAGAGCAGATACATATCTAGTATGATAAAGAAATCCAGAAGGAAAATTGCCAGCATGGAGTATGGGTTATTATCCAGGCCATCCTTGAACAGGATATCTATCCTTAATTGAGTATTACAAACATTATTGCTTATATGAAGCAGTACCCTTGTAATCAATCAATCAATTGATCGATCAATCTACCTACTTACTTCCTTGATGACAACTTTGTTTACTAGAGTCTTTGAAGGAGGAATGGCAGAACCTGGGGTGGAGTTATAAGAGGATTGGCTTAGGGCCGTGATGGCAAACCTGTGGCATGCGTAGCATGCGATCATTGGCCCACCTCAGCTGCAGTGCGCATGTGTGTGCTGCACAGCTGATTTTCGGGCCTGGGGGGAGGGGGACGGCCTACTGGAAGTCGGAAAACAGGAGTTTTCTGGCCTCTGGAGGGCCTCCGGGGGTGTTGGGATGGCTGTTTTTGCCCTCCAGAGACTCCTAGAAAAGCTCTGGAGCCTTTGGAAGGCAAAAACCTGGAACTTACGGTCCCACTGGAAGTCGGAAAATGGGCGATTTCTGGCCTCCAGAGGGGGTTGGGAAGGCTGTTTTGCCCCTCCACAGACTCCTAGAAAGGCTCTGGAGCCTGTGGAGGGCGAAAAATGGGCCTACCAGAAGTTGGAAAATGGGC
>JANHFK010001742.1:260731-271906 GCA_036250565.1 Sibynophis collaris
TCAACCTTGAGCCTCAAACCTACAGTAATTGCAGGCATCTGGTGTTAATAACAGGGTGTTTAGACCGCTGCGCTACCAAGGCTCCATTTGCAACCAGGCCTCCTCTAACAATGACTCTTTCTAAACAATTTGAATTTCTCCAATGATTTCTATAAGTTTGTTCAAACAGCCATATAAAACGAATAGTTTTTTTCTGATGTGATTCTGCTTATTGTCAATATGATCAGCAAACATCCCACTAGTCCTATAGTAATGGCCTCCGAATGGCTCAAATGTGATGATAAAATTGTGGATTTCTTTCTCTTTCTCCTATTTTGTATAAAACTCCCCTAATACATTTTTATAAACACTACATCCCCCACGGCTTTCAGCAACCAATAAATATATGAATAAAGCAAATGCTGCCTCAGCAGCTAAAGGTTACCATCACTGCTCTTCACCTTTGCTCCTGAAAGGCCCTCTGAAGCAGCAAAAAATTGCCTTGTTTGCATGACACCCTGAACTGCATTGGGATGGAGGTTGCATATCATAAATAGGTAAGGCCCACACAGTGTAGTGGGGGGCTCGATCAAGGAATGAAATACCACCTGAGCCAACTAATCACATGCGTTATTCAAGCTCAACTCTTTTCTCCTGTTTTACTTCTACTCCCTTTCCCATAATCCAGATAATGTGTGGGTGAGGAAAGATACCATCCCAGCCTCCCACAATGGCACCAACCACAAATGCACCACTGTAAATATCCATTTTTTTTTAATTCTGCAAGGAAAAAAAAATAGGCTGGGAGGTTGCCAAATAGGCTGCTTCCTACCTGTTTTTACCTGTATGTTAGGGCTAATTGGGTCAGCAACATCATGCAAATATACCCGTTTAATACTGTAAACATTATAATCGCATAAATATGCAAACCAACAAAACAAAACAAATGGCATTGGCTGTATTACCAGGATTTGAGAATCCCACTGCATTTATATTCTGGGCATATTTTCTTAGAAGAGACTTCTATACATTGGTTTGATATGGAACTTCCCAGGATCAGATTTGTGTAAGATTGAAGTCCAAGGCAAAGTGGCTGTAGGAACCATGGTGAAACATGCAGGGTTGAAGACTAGAGGCCTTCAATTGGGTTTTTTGAGTCTTCATTCACTGGCAACTTCTGTGTCAATGCTCCGACTGACGAACCCAATCAAAGTAAGCACCATCGAGACGATCCAATCTCTTCATGCAAAACTTTATTGACTACATCACTTCCGCATGATTGAAGGCAAAACCAGATCTAGATTTTTCCCGTGCTAAGCCCCATAGTTAAAGTTCACATTCTTCCACCCTCCAATTAGCTCAGGTCACATTGTCTAATACACTGTCCGGATATTGCTGTGGGAAAGTCTTTCTGGCTTTTGTAAAAAGCTGCTGAAGTTTCCTTGGTTCTCACACAGACATCTTGATGTCTGGGCCATGTTCTATCTCCCTCCCCCCATGGTTCGTTGACAAGTTGAGATGTGATAATAATGGCAACAGAAAAATGGCTTTGAAGCTTGACACTCTGCTTTGGTATAGCATTTGATGATGCCTTACCTAATGTCTAGCACTTAACCTTGAAGTGTCTGAGATAAATGGTTCCCACTCTTTGTGTTAGCTTCTGGTGATTAAAATGAAAAAAACAACAACCCCAAAAACCGTAATTCCTGTACCACCATCTCCTGGCTGTACAGCATCGAGAAGTGTGGTTAGAGGCTTCAGTCATTCCTGGCAGTGCAGACCAACTTCACTAGAAACTAGTATAACCTGTAATAACTTTTTAGCTTAAGATATTTAAAAGTCAAAATTTCCTCTTAAAGGAAGAAAACAGAATACTATTCAAATCATGAAAAAACAATAGCTTTAAAAGGAAATTACAAAAAAATAAAAACACCCCCAATGTTTACAATGCTCCAAACAGACAAAACACATGATCCACTATAAATAAAAAAGAACATATTATAAAGAGATTGGAGTGGAATTTCGTATCATTGTTCCAAATCACAAAATTTCAAAAGGGAAATTATTTCCTCAATGCCAATCGGAGATATTCACAAAAGACTTAAGTACACAAAATACTGAACTAGTACAGAGAAATAAAAGAAAGCAGACTTGCACAGCACAGGGAAATAAATATCAATGTTCTAATGCAGGTTATTTCCTAGACTTCTTCCTTTACAACTACTAGCTACAGTGTATGTTCCTCCAAAAGTCCATTTACTGAACTTCCCTTTTTTCTTGAAAATTCCAAACTTAGTTTTGGAGCAACCATGTTAATCCCCTCTTTTCTCAACCTAAGTCCTGTGATGTATGTCCAAACTTTTCCAACGAAACAGAGGATCTGGATATCTCTCTGTGTGTATGACAGAGGGGATCTCTCCTTTGGGAAGATGTGGATTCTGTGTTTGAGCTTATTTGGCATCTCAGCTGGCTGGCTGTGAATGAATGCCATTCTTTCTTCCATTTCATGCTTTCTAGAAATAGCCAGGGATTCATTCAAAAGCAGCAGAGATAGGCACATCTAGGTCCTTTCCTACCAACTAATGACTATTAGGTTCTGGGCAGGAAAATAAAGGTTCAGATGAATCCATAGCAAGATGGAATGGCTGCAATCCAGATATATTCTGCCTTTAGTTCTGAACAGGGTCATATTCCCTGACCTGTTGGCAACTTGAGGTTCTTCTGAACTTTCAACTACTCAAGTCCAAGACCAAAAGGGTCTTTGCACAACTGCATCTTATGTTCCCACTGGGACCATTTCTGGATCAGGTGGTGTTGTACATAACCATACATGACTTTGTCACTTTTTGCCTGGATTGCTGCAATTTGTTCTAAATGGGCTGCCCTAGAAGACCAACCAGACTTCAGGTGGTTCAGTATGCAGTCACCTGAGTAGTTACGACTTCAAAGCAAATTGTATACTGTACAGGTATAGTCCTTGACTTACAACCATTGTTTAGTGGCCGTTTGAAGCTACAATGGCCCTGACAAAAGTGATTTATGACTGTTTTTCACACTTATGATTGTTGAAGCATTCCCATGGTCATGTGATCAAAATTTAGATGCTTGACATCTGGTTCATATTTATTATTATTATTTATTAAATTTATACCCCGCCCTTCTCCCTTACGGGACTCAGGGCGGCTTATGACAGTTGTAGTGTTTCATGGATCACCTTTTGCGACCTTCTGACAAGCAAAGACAAGGGGGGGGATCAGATTTGCTTAACAATCACATAATTCACTTAACAACTGTGGTGAGTTACTTAATTGTGGCAAAAATGGCTATAAATGGGACAACAGTCACTTTAATAGCAGTGTTAATGTATCCAAATCATGAAATACAATCACTAATGGACTACCAATGATAGATGTTCAGATACAACTAAGGACCAAAAGTGTGCTAAAATTAATTAGGAGGGGCATGTACATAGAGATTTCATTGTGTGTGTGATATCTTAACTATATTTCAGACAATTAATCTACATGTGGAATGTCTTTCTTTCACTCCTCCCATCTGAATAAAGGAAAATCTAAGATAAATATGCTAATCACAATGTCTCTAATAATTTGATACCAACAACACAGACTGATCAGGAATTCACCTGCTCATGAAAAAAAAACAAAAGCTATCCAATTAAGTTTTAATTCTTTTTCTCCAAGTAATAAATATCCCATAATTAAAGCTGACTAAAGATTGTTAAAATAAGCTTTATTATTTAAACCAACGCATTATCCCATTCCTTCCAAAAGACACAGATGTACTCAGCCAAGGAAGATATACTAATTTCTCCTACAAAAGTAATACCTAGATGTAAAAATGGCCTGGTCATATCCCAAAATGTTTCTTACTGTGCCTTCAGCCTTTTCTTTTGGCCCAGATTCCAATGTAAAGCATCAAATACAGGCAGGTAGCATTTCTGTATCTTTCTGAAAGGAGACTGAGTGTGTGGAAGCCTCTACTGTGAGTACCAAAATATATAGTACATTGAGAAGGGAACTCACATCTCAAAAATCTGAAATATATTGCATAAGAGAACCAGTGACAGTTATGGATATAGCACACTAAATCAGCTAAGTTTGGGGACATTTCAAACACAAATAAATTTTAAAAGAAGATCAGCCTATATAATCAGGCTTGTTACAGTGGTGCAAGTGGCGATTCTATAGCAATGCAGCAAAGAAACTGTACAACATGGTTTAAATAAAGAATTCAGCTCCCTGAAAATCACCCTTTTGATTTTTAAGGAGAGGCTGTCATTGATCCTTATGACTTTAAATATGATTGGAATTATGTATGAGGTGAAATCTGGTCAGACTGATTATTTTTACAAATCCTAGATATGGAAGAGTAGGAAAATAACTAATTACTTTCCATAACGACATTGTAAACGGAAGTTATGCTACAATATAAATTATGTAGAGTTGTACAATAAGTATAATTTATAAGACTACAGAAACAAAGTTTTATCACATCAAAATCAGAATTATATAAGCATGGCTTTAAAAGTGGTTGGTACAGAACTTACATCCCATACATATGCAATAATAAATTAAGCAAATGGTTCTGTAGATACAAGATAATCCATGCCCTCAAATATCTAACGTTACTTAGCTATCTTTCCCCTCAAGTTATTACTGAATTATTAGTTGTTCTGATGTCATAACAAATTTTTCAAGCCTTGCACCAGGCATGTGAATATTATTATAGAAGTTGTGAAGGCCTTTGATTCTGTTCCAAGATTGACCCCAAAATTTAGCCAAGTTGATTTGTATTTAAACAATGAACTTCCAAGATAATGTCCAATAGTCACAGAGCCTTTTCACATCCTTGATGGCTAACTCCTGTGTGTATTTTGTAATGTCTCCATTTCCCTGCATCCTTCTAATTACAGGATCATAATTGATCAAATATGAAAGGATACCACCTTAATATAAAGCATCATGGTATTGTATAATACAATCCCTTATTAAGTAAAAGTGGATATTTAAGGAAAAAAAGATCAGGACTGCCTGCTTGTTAAATCCCTGTATTAGAATTGCCTACTATAAATCTTTTGCTGAATCTGTGGCCCAGTTATTTTATTACCATCAAACAAACCTCACAGGACTTAATGGTTTCCCCTTCATCAGCACTACTGTGGTTTATTTTATGTGTATTTAGCTCCTCAAGTTTCTTGAGTCAGTTGTCCGTTTTAAAGAGCCTCCTTTGGAGACTCTGAATTCTAGGGCAAACCACTATTTGTATTTTCAAGCTCTGGGCTCCCTTGAGTTTTCTTGCTGGATGTTTATTACTTTCTTGCTACAAAACTAGATTATACAGGAAAGAAGCAACAGCACACTGACACCATTAATTAATCTATGTTCAATGACTTCTTGTGAGCATCCCTCTGGAACTATTTTAAACAGATTTCTTCTCTGGTGACTAATGGCATCACCAATAACTACTTAGCAAAGCAATCCTACAGAATCCTTTTCCTACAAAAAAGTAAGTCAGTAAGTCCCAGTGAATTTGGACTGCAGCCTAAGACTTTTTGATCTAGTTCACATAACATATGAAGTCATAATGTGATTTATTTGATCTTGGCCACTGGAGCTTGCAAAATGTTGAATAAAACTCAGCCTGGGTCTTAAAATGGACCAGAACTTGGAAAGACTTAATCGGTTAATATATCTTGTATCAGATCTATAGTAAGACTTTCCCAAACCAGTACTTGCCCAAATTTTGATCAGCAGGCTTTTTAACACAAAGAAACCCCAACAGGCTTTATTATGGAATAAGTAGGGAAAGGGCTATATCACTATAATATATCCTTTTTGAGGTGTATATTCTTTTTCTTCTTCACACTTAAAGTGAGATCCCATTAAACCTGGAAAATCTGCAAATGATGTATTTTTCTGTCACCACCTACCCCTTTTCTTGTTCAGAAATTCTTTTGTCTTTCTCCTTTATTTCTCTGAGACAACTAGGTTAACTTAAAAGTAACTTAAAATAGTTTATATGCAGGTTCACCTCATATTACAATGTACCCATTGTCAATACTTGCCTTCCGTCAGCACCAAATATATTGGTGAATCTTTCAGGCTATAGGTTAGGTTCTGATAGATGATATATAACAGATAGATAGCGCTGCCAAACAACGAAGGGTTTTCTTTTCAAGCCATTCCAAACATACTATTTATAATGACACACAAATTGGATTACATAAAGATTAGAAGAAATCAAAATTTCAAATATAAATGAAGATTTATAACCAGCCTTTGATTATAGCAAAAAAGCTCACACTGACTATATGCAAGTAAATTCAATACTTGATCCAGATTACTTGAGAACCAATTTTGCATGCAGCGCCTACCAATAAAACCTTCAAACAAGTTAAATGTTCAACTGGCAATTCTTTATACTGACTTTTTCTTCTACACAGAGTTGCTAATTGCCAGCATATGACAAAGAGTTTCCTCTGGATTTCTGAGCGTTTAAATAAACATTTTATAAATAAGGACAAAAAAAGGCAGAGATGGGGAGGGGATAGGCAGATTGGGGGAGTTGAAGGGAAGATAAATGGGGTAGAACAAGAGAAATATGAGGTCCTGGCCTAATGACTGCAACTGGGACTATTGGAACTGCTGTCACTAAGTGGTGTGGTCACATGATGTTTCACCCAACAACTGCATCACTTAGTGACAGAAATTCCAATCCAAATTGCTATTCTAAGTCAAGAACTACCTGTATACGAATGTTCTTGAAAGCAATCCTTGCTGTCTTCGGTAGAATGTACTTAGTTCTAAATGTGCATAGAATCGTAGTGCAGGAAGTAAAAATATATTATACATAAACAGGTATTATCATACTTTATACAACCAAATGTGATGTGTGCATAATGGCAACTTCCTCAAGCCACTTTTCCTAAGGAGTATAACTGTGGAATTGGCTTAGTAAGGATCAAGGCTGAGCCATGAAAATAAGAAACAGCTCTGAAACTGTGATGTGGTATGATTCCCTGCAGATTTTGTTTGATATATTTGGTAAATGTCCGAGGCAGCTTTGCAAGAATTGGCAGCTATCATTCAGAAATGTATGCACAAATGCAGACAAGAACAGCTCAGAGGTGAACTCGACAACTTTTCTTTCTCAGTGGAAAAAGAGGCTAAAAGGAAACAAAAAAGGTTTCTGAAGACAGAATCAGGTTTCCAATTTGCATGGCGTTGAAGTGTCTATTGAATAATAATAATAGTAAAAAAACCAGTGCTCTGACCTGTGATGTTGCCTTGGTAACATATATGGAAATTTGTATTTTTGGGATTGTGCTGACCTTGTTACTGTAGTCTTGCCCAAAACCAGAAAGAACATAATTCTATTCAATGTTACGCTTCTCAAGCAGCAAAATAAATAAATAAATGTAGAGATATAAGTTTAAGTTTACAGTTAAAATCACAGGATTTCTCTTCCTCCTATAGCTTCCACCTTCTTGACTCAACCTTAACTGCCTACACCTTTCAATCCTACCTGGGCTGGAATTTCCTTACCTTAACTTGACCTTATCGAATACCTTTAATACTCCTTGCAACCCAACAGACATTATTCTACTTTTTTACAGTCCTATTTTACTATTCTACTCTACATCTACTTTTATTCAATTTAGTTGAACCTCTGCTTTGTTTATACTGTTTCTGGAAAAATCCCAGGTAGACATGAATACTACATGATATTAATAATAATAACACAATGTGATAGGTGTGAGACCACTTATTTCCTGAGGGTATCTGCCTGCTTCACTAGAATGGATAGGATGGATAGCATGCTCCAATTCACTTCCACACAATATTGTCATCTTGGAGACCTAGGAAGTCTGCTTTTTCAGTGGCCCACCTTATGGAAGATACTCTTCCCCCAAAAACCTGGCAGAGTCCCCAAACTCTCAGGAAGGCCGCTAAATCCTGGCTCTTTACCCAGACACTATAGAGAGTTGTTGGGACACTTGGAAGGTTGATGGAGGGGCAGGATTGTTAGTTTTTTTTAATATGCTTTTATGGCTTTTATAGTTTTATTGTTGTAAGTTACCCAGAGTTATATAGAGAGGGCAGTTATGCAAATATAATATAATACATTTTAATTTCACCAAAGAATGGAAAAATATGAACAATATGGTTTAACAGTAGTATTTCCAATGATGTCAGTATGCCCAAAGACACCACTCTTTGTGCCAGTCTCTCTGTCCCACATGACTTATTTTTTACACTTTCTTAGTAAAAAGTACTGCCCTATAGAACTGCCTTCCTTTCCTAAAATGCCCTTTCTCCGGTTCTCCTGTTTAAACATGGCAGAAGCTACCCAGACATCCACCAAGGCATGATTAGATAAGAAGCTTGACTGCATACCAGAATGGAGCCACTTAGTATGGCTAACTGCCTTCTGTCCACCTTCTGATACCCACTCCACTTTAAATCCAACCCTCACCTTTCTCAATCTCACCCCTTCTAAGATACTCTGCTTTGCACTCTCTTCAGGGCTGCAACTGTGGATGGTTAACATAATTGGCACTTGTGCTGTGGAAAACTCTAGTTAACAGTGTGACTCCCTTGCCCTGTCCCATTCTTAAAAAATGAAAACTAGGAATGGGAGAACCTCAGTGTTCACCTTTTCAGAAACAAAACCAACCCAAATAAGCTTGGATAATAAATAAGGAACCCTGCATGGCCGGCAAGCTTAGGGAACAAAAATCATTTGGATTTCTAGCCAATAATCTTTATTGCTAGTACGGTAATGTAAAAAACCTTGACAGCCTGTGAAAGTCATTTTCCAGCTCAGTTTATGTGACTAAGGCATAGTTATTCTGAGGCTTTCTTATATGTCTCTCATGTCCTCTCCCACTCCCCAACTAAGAAATCATTTCTGGAACTGCCCTGCTTCTTCCTTTAACAGTCACAGTAGCTTTTCTGCATTCCCAGGGTCTTTTAGATATTCTGTCACAAGGGGTAAAGGCAATGGAAGGTTGCATGCCAATAAATTGGTGCTTTGTTATTGGTTATGTTTCAATATGTCAACCATTTTGTGAAAAAGAAAACTGCCTAAGTATAGTGCCCAGTACACCACCACCCCACCTTCTATCTATTCATCCTTCATCCTCTCAGATATACCCTCACACTATTTCTTGGGTGATGATGGTGAATTAAACTTATATGCTGCCCAACTTTCGGTTCATTAATTTCTCCTATATATAATCTTAGTTATGTAGCATTACACGCCTCCCCCCCCAAAAAAAAAGTGATAAAGAGTTTGTCTTGGATAAAAAGAGAGATAAAATTTAAATCAAAAATTAAAATATACGCATACTCGTTTACGAACACCTACCCATTTCTTTGAGCTCCATGTTGAAAAGTTCCAACCAGCAAGCATCAATTTCATCCAGATCATAGCGACATACTCTCTGGGAATATGTTCTGGAAGCATCTGAAGAGCTGGACAAGTTCCTTGGAAAGGTCTGTGATGAAGAATGGTCTAGCAGAGGTATTATCCTATGGAAGAAAACAAGCTTTGTTGTTGAAATAAGTCTGTTAGAAATATGTAGGAAGTATATTGAAATTATCAATACACATACAAATTATAAATATGCATATTGAGCAGAAAAAACACTAAATAAAGTAAGTGTTGAGTTACATTATTCAATATGTAAAGCAACCGTTTCGGAGTGGAGAAATTTAGGCATATAATAAATCCCAGGGGTGAGATTCAAAATACATGCAAGAATATCAGACTGAGGAAGATGATAAAAGGACCTTTTACAAATGTTTTCTAAGTTATCCCTCCCATAGTACAAGCCTGACATACTAGAATGAAGAAAGTATTTAGTTTATCACATTGCAAAAGCCAAATTACACTCAACATAAAAATGGTGTTCATTATTGACTCTCTGCATCTCTGGTAAACTATCAAAAATTACCAAATAAAATTAAGAGTCTGCCTTGAAACTACTATCAGTGACTTTTTTCACAATCAGGAAATATCTTCTGAAAGACCTAACATCAGCAGAATAAAGGGTATAATATCCTAAATATTAAATTGTTTAATATTCAGGTATGTTATAAATGATCCTTCTTGTCTAAATGACAAGAAGGGTCATTTGAATCACTTAAACAGAGGCCATTTTTGTAATAGGGTCATAGGTGATTCAATTGGTAGATAATCTCGAACGAGACCTCACTTGTTACAATAAACACAGGTATTGTGTGCAAATTAGATGACCCATGGCTTTTTTTCGCCACTCAGAACAAAACTCAATAATAATAGCTGCTCAGCAGCTATTATTCAAAGAACAGATAACAAAAAAGATTCCTTCATTCAACTGTAATCTGATCACTGTAACTTCATACCAAGTATTTTTTATTGCATCAAAAAGTGCAGCTAGCATTTAACCTGAAATAATTGCAAGATAACCTCAAATTATGGAGTAGCCCATAAGCTTTTAAAGCCAGAGAATCCTATTGGTGCCCCTATAATAGTTATATTAAACGTAATATAACTAATGAATTGTCATCTGATACTTGTAATTATACCCCAATAGCTTGCCTTTAAAAAAAAAAAAAGAAGACTGTTTAATCATAAGGTTAGTTCAGCAGAACTCCATAGAGGCAGGTAACCTAATAGCATAGCACTTAGCTTATATATCACTTCACAGTGCTGTACAGCCCTCTCTAAGCGGTTTACAGAGTCAGCATATTGCCCCCAACAATCCTCATTTTACCAACTTTGGAAGGATGGAAAGCTGAGTCAACCTTGAGCCAGTGAGAATCGAATTGCTGGCAGTCGGCAGAATTAACCTGCAATACTGCATTCAAACTAATCTCTAAACTAGTTTGTGAGATTATGGATTCTGAAACTACCTTAACATGTAAATTATTTTGCAAACCTGGGTAACACCCAAGGATTATAAAACCCTCCAGAACACTGTTAGATTAGCCACTGACATTCAGCAACAAGGTTTTGGCTGTACAAAAATACTGCAAAGCTTAAAGTGTATAGTGATATCAGTGCATCATCTTCTTCCCTGTAGCCTTCAAATCTTATCCTTGCCATTGTCCCAAGAGCTAGAAGAGGGATAAGATATACAAACCAATTGTGCAGACATGAAAGCAACTCCTCCCTGGTTGCTCAAGACAG
>JANHFK010001742.1:289014-301820 GCA_036250565.1 Sibynophis collaris
TCCCTCCCTCCCTCCTTCGTGCACACACACACACACACACACACACAATCATTCTCACGGACGTTGCTGTCCTTGCTTTGATTTGTATTCCGTAGTTTCTGCCAGAGAAAAACAATAAGTTACACATTAAACCAAGTAAGAAAGGTGGCGCTTGGTGATATAGTGCTTCGATCCTACAGTTTGGAAAGGGATGAATCTCCTGGATAGCAGCTGATTGGCCCAAGATATGATCATTTCCAGCACTGTACTACTAACAACTGGAGTCATAGAGCCAGCAAGCACCAGTAAAAGTAACAGGGTATTCTGATGTTCAAGGGCTTGAGAGAGGTATTTTGTAATAATGTTCTTGTGCCAGGAGGACTACAGAATTGGGATCAGACAGTGGCAGGGCAGTGGACAACTTCAGGTCAATGTCATCAGTTCAATTAATCCATGGGTGTCAAACTGGGGTGGTGACACATCCGGCCCTCGGGCTGCCAGTTTGACACCCCTGAATTAATCCATCACTGAATGTGTTCACTTTCCTAGAACTACTTATTGAGGAAGGTACCATCCTAGTCCATTCAACCCTATCATGTGAATGTCTTCAAATCATGCCATTGCCCCTTAACTGCTCAGCATATTCCCTCAATCGCTACAGTTATCATACCCTGCTTGGCAACCCTAACACACACTGAACTGCAAACCTTGTCAGATCAACATATGCCTTCTTTAGGAGCACTTGCTGGGTCTGATGCCAGAGGCTGAACAAATAAATGGAGACGGTTGAATGGTTCCTGAAAATTTTGGTTAAAGATAGGTTTGTTGTGCATATTAACCTATTCACACACACGGCACCTTGTGACTCTGACATTTGCTGGTGCAACCTGATGGCTTCTGCCTCGTCTCACAGTTGGCCTATACTCTACACCCCTGATTTTATATCATTTTTACGTCTGATGCTATACACCTATGTACTGTTGTTTCTAGAGTTTCACGGTGAGTTTGTTTTGTACTGACTGTAATTATTATTATTTTTTTAATAAAGGCCCTCATTCCACTCTATTAGCCAAGAAATAAATTTATATTCATTCCAGAATGAATATGAAGGTAGTCTTTCAAATCTATTTGCTTAGAGATCTGTGATGCTTAGGCTATCACAGAAACAGAATTCCAGAGGACTGAAGAATTATATTCTCAGCTTTACTGCTTTTCCATTTCCAGGGTTGCATTAAAAAAGAAAAAGAAACGAAGAAAATGCCACCATGTGTTTTTTTTGCTGCCAGCAGCATACACAATCCTCCTTTGGTTAAGGACTACTTGCAGGTATTTGTTCTAGTGTATACTAGACATGTTTAAACCGCATCAGAGTTTTTTCAGAAATGATCCTAGAAAGGAAAAGGGAGAAGAGATGAAAGTCAAAAAATTCATTACAGAAAAAGCTTGTCAGATTGGCTGGAAATCGAACTGCAGGAAAGCTATCAGGGGAGCACTTAGTGGCAGTTTCAACACTCAGCGCCTATAACGTAGCTTACATTTCACCATGCCAAAAAAAGATGACTATCTATCAACAGCAGGAGGTACAACAGTATTGAATTAAACTTTAATGATGCTATAATTTGAAGCTTTTCCCAATTCAAGAAAGAACACAGAGAAGGAAGAAAATAACTTAATTAAGACCAGATCTAAACAGAAAGGACCATGATCACTAATAAGTTGATTTTTTGGCAATTGTCCACTTCTTGGGTTCACAGGATGGGCAGAATTCCTACAGAAATAATACTGTAGACTGAAAACTCCAGAAAGTTATTTGGAAGAAGAAAGGATGCTGGCAGAAGAACAGCAGAGATACACTTCCAAGGAAAGTGATGGAATCTGTCACTTCTTATGAATCCATACTAAGCACCATTTTATTTAAAAGAAAGTTGACCCTGCATTTAAGATGAACTCCATGGAACAAAATGGTAGATAGATGTTTTTCTAAACACAGAAAAAGGAAAAATGTGCACACTCAATTTTCCTGGCTATCTGCTCTATCTGAAATCTGCTCCAAAGATTTCTCCCCATCCCCCTAAGGAGAAATTTCCTAACAGTGAGAACAATTAACCAGTGGAACGGTACTTCATCACTGGAGGCTTTTAAGAAAAGACTGGACAGCCACTGTCTGTAGGGTCTCCTGTTTGTGCAGAGGGTTGGACTAGAAGATCTTTAAAGTCCCATTCACCTCTATTATTCTGTATTAAGAGCCGCGGTGGCGCAGTTGTTAGAGTACAATACTGCAGGCTACTTCTGCTGAACATCGGCTGCCAGCACTTTGGGGCAGATCGAATCTTACCAGGCTCAAGGTTGACTCAGCCTTCCATCCTTCCAAAGTCGGTTAAATGAGGACCCAGATTGTTGCTGGGAGCAATATGCTGACTCAATAAACCGCTTAGAGAGGGCTGTAAAGCACTATGAAGTGGTAGATAAGTCTCAATGCTACTGCTATTGCTATTCTGTATACACAATTTAATCCCCATCTGCCTTGAGCAGCCATTCTCCTATACAGACAAATGTAGGCTCCTTGCCTCTTCCTATCAGAAGTACTGTAACCCATCAGAAATACTGCAATAGAAAGTAAGGAGCACTGAAAAGCCAGTTTGATCTACAGGTAAATCCTGATTTACAATCGGTTGTTTAGCCATCCTTCAAAATGACAACAAACCGCAGGGCTACTTACGACCAGAATTTGAAGTTGTGACAACCACTGCCTCCCCTTGGTGACGTGAATGGCATTTAAGTGCTCAGCATTTGTGGCCTTTTGCAGTGTCCCACAGCCACCATAATTTTAACCACTATTTACAATATGGTTTTTTGGGGACATTGGCACTTACTTCTACTTTTCGGTTAAAAAAAAAAAGCCCCTTGTAGTCAATGGATCCACTTAATGAGACTGATGTTCACTTTAATCACTGCGGTACAAAAGATCACAAAATTGGGCATTGTCCTGTAGTGACCCACTTTATGACCAACATGACTTACAATCACAATTCCAGATTCAATTGTCTTAGTCATAAGTCAAGAGACTATCTAGAGTAGTTAATGCATTAGGCTAGAAACTGGGAGACTGAGTTCTGGTCTCACCTTAGCCAGAAAGTCAGCTAATGACTTTGGGCCAGTCACTCTCCTTCCCCTCTAGAATGGAGGCAAAGGCTGAAACTGCTGCCCCCCAATATGCAGAGACATATTCAGGCAGTTGCTAAGAATGAAGGAAGGAAGGAAGTAAAGAAGGAGAAAAGTGGATGAAGAGAGAAGAGCTATCCGAAATGAAAAAGACAAGGAGAGTATGCAGTCATTGTGACACGGGTATTAAACTCGTTGCGTCACATTGCTGTCATGTGGCGTTTCGTGATATTTTCCTATTCGCGGAGCTGGTGTGGGCATGGCCTGTGCGTGACGCATCCGGTCTGCAGGCCGCCACTTTAACAACCCTGCATTACAAAAAGAGTTCAAATTAACTGGGTAAATAACCCCTTGCAAATGATCTTCAAGCTATTCTTTGCAAGTCTTACCTACAGTTAGTTTCTGCTAATTCCTTCATTCTTAACGGCTGCTACTGTATGTTCTTATCAGGAATGAAAAAAATATATCTCTTGATTTTTGGAAGGGGGACAGGTTTTTTAACCAGTAAATATTCTAACTCCTACAGAGGATGACATTTCTTATGATATCTCTATCTGAAGTTTAATGTACGGTATATGAAGTACAGTAGCCTAAGGCTCCTTGACACAGATACCCTTTTGACTGGCTGTTTTGAAATAAGGATTTCAAGGACAAACTAGTTATCTTGTTTCCCTTTCCTATTCTGTCTTTAGCCAAATGATATTAAAGCCTGTTTTCTAAATAGTCCTCATCTATTATCTCATCCCTGGCCGCACTTCCCTGATATTGGTTAAAGAATAAACAAATGTCAGGTCTTGTTGGCTCTGCTAAATATCTAAAGTTGTATTTCTCAGCTGACATTCCACTAATGCTAGGCAGAAGAATCCAGAGAGGGATAAAATTATTCTAAAATTGGGTGTCAGAACATTAAAGTAGATGGAGAGGAAGCAAAAAAGCCACTTTCCAGTTAAATGTGCTGGAGGTAGGAAGCAACTTAAGCAACCTTGCAAAACCTTTCTGCTGTTGTATTGTAAACGTAGCTGTTGCTGGTTGAGCTCTATACATTTCTATGGGAACATCTGTCTTCTTCATGCAAGCCAGCCAGCTCCTAACATGTCTTTTTCAGCCCCGATAAAACTCCTTGATTTAAAGAGCATCACATCTTAGACAGGCCACTGTCTGTTCCTTGTGCTCAACAGTGAGAACTCCTGAGTGGGTTGTTTACCTTTCCAAGCTTTCTCTAAACATAGGGCTGTACTACCATTTGGGTGACAGAATAATCTCTAAATGCAATTAATAAACTAATGCATTTGCTGTGCCATCTTTTGATTTAGTTTGGTATAGTATTAAGCACTGCAGAAACTGTATGAGAAAAAAGCCCTGTATTTTGAATCCATTTCATTTTCTATTCCATCCCACTGAAACTGCAGCCACAGAATAAATTAGTTTAGTCCCATCGTTTATCTCTATTTTTTTCTACATTACACACAACGCTACCTTATAATAAATGATAATTCACTTTACTGCAACTGCTACATTCCTCCGATTTAACAGTAACGAAAGCATGTAAATATATAAATATTCTATATCAGAAAAAAGGGACTTTATGGTTGGACCCATAAATTACTTGGACAGAGTGATATGAAAGATTAAAAAATGATTTAAAATACATGCCATGCCTGTTTGTCTACAACAGCTAAGTCCTTCTTATGTCCCAAAGCATTGCCATTCTTCTCAAGATCTTAAGAGCAATTCAATTAACAGGCACGTTTGATCAGAGTCTCTTGGGTGAAAGTAACAACTGCTGTGTAGTGGTATGCATGTTACAAAACTGCTTTTTCTGCCTCAAAACATAGAGCCGTGATGGTGAACCTATGGCATGCACCGCCCTCTCTGTGGGCCTGCGAGCCGTTGCATCAGCTCCGCCGCACATGCATAAAAACAAATGCATAAAAACTCTATCTGAACAAAAAAATGTCTTAAATGATTACTAGAAGATCTAATATTCCTAAACTCTAACCTATGGCGTTGTTAGAACTGGATGCATGACTGCAGGTACAGAATTTAGACACCTTGATGGCTGCTAAATTTAAAACCATGGATGTATAATGAAAAGGCTTCTTTGCTTCATTTTTCTTCCTTCAGAGCAGGGGTGTCAAACTCGCGGCCCATGGGCTGGATACTGGCCACACCCACGCCCAGTTTAGCGAAGGGGGAAAAATACATCATATGACGCCGCCATGACACCGCGAGGTTGACACCCCTGCTTGAAGAAATTAAAGTAAGAGGAGATACAGCAGACTCAAGGGCATCCATGATTAAAAAACAATAATAAAGCAACAAACAAGGTAGCTGCTGTCAAGTATGGACTATAAGACAAATAATTGGGGAAAATCAGGGAAGGTAAATGAGGGTTGAGATCTAGTTTGATGTAATGGTTAAGACACCAAGCTAAAAACCAGGAGATCATGAGTTTTAGTTGCACCTTGGGCAAAAGGCCAACTGGGTGACCTCAGATCAGTCACAATTTCTCAGCCCTATGATGCAAGTACAAGTAGCCTTTGACTTGCAACAATTCATTTAGTGACAAGGTTACGACACTGAAAAAAGTTACGACCTTTGCAGCATCCCCTTGGTCACGTGATCGTAATTCAGATGCTTGGGAACTGGTTCATACTTATGACTGCTGCTTCTGGGGCCCAAGGTCATGTTATCCCTTTTTGCAACCTTCTGACAAGCAAAATCAATGGGGAAGCCAAATTCATTTAACAACCAGGTTACTAGCTTATTAACTGCAGTTATTCATTTAGCAACGATGGAAAGCAAAGTAATAAAATGGGGTAAACTTAACTAATGTCTCACTTAACAATCTAAATTTTGGGCTCAATTGTGGTCGTACATCAAGGACTACTTTTAATGGCAAACTATTTCTGAAAAACCATGCCAAGAAAATTGCAGGGACTTGTCCAGGCAGTCTCCAAAAATCAGACATGATTGAACAGAATTAGAAAAAAGAAGAGGTTATTAACTAGGAGATGGAATACTGTGGAATGTATGTGGGGTCCCAATCTCAATTAAATCTGCCCATGCCATTATTCCTAAATATGATTAGAAGATAGCAATAGTCTATAGGTTTCTATTATCCTTCTTTTCCTTCCTTTTCTTATAATCTCCTTTAACAATGATGCAACATTGTTTTGTCGTTACACAAACCTTAATTAACATTCACTAGATTCCATTAACTACCATGGTTTTTCAAACTACTGGTAAGTTCAAATGCTGGCTTTGAATTCTAATGATGAGGGTAGTTTTAGTCAATGATGACCGTAGCTAGTGCTGATTTAGAAGTAATGCTATGCTATGCTGACTATGACAACAGAAAAACCATAGTAGATAATTTGTATGCATGTAGCCTGCTGTACATCCTGGAATTCTCTACTGTAATTATGCATCTGGAAAAACAACTTCATAGGATAGCTAAGATTAGGATCACATATGTAAAATTACAGTGCGCGCACAAATACTAGCTACAGAATATCCCTATGATGCAACATAAGCCTCCCATTTGTGTCACAGGTGTTAATAGCATGTTATGGAGAGGCACTTTATGGAGAATAAAATCCTGCCATATAAAGCCTTGACAGCATGTTTTTCCATCCTTCAAGATGACATAATGTCTATTTTCACTCTGGGACATCAAGAGGTACTCTGTGTTCCTACTGTCAATGTAGAAGGACCCACTGTGGTTATATTTGATTGGTGGAATTTTGCAGTCCTGAAATCTGGAGATAAAAATAGGAATCCTACTGGTTCACAATAAAAAAAGAAGGAATTTAATGAGAAACACCAAGAACAGATACAACCCCCACCTCAAAAAAACCTGAATGAGCATTCTAAGTTTAAAGGAAAGAACAATAGGAACCGAAAACAACTCTATGTTGTGATAAACCTGCCACCCAAAGAACAAGATAAGACTTTTGAACTTTAAAGGCTCTGCATGATATATTCAGAGAGATAAGAGAACAGAAAGAATTGATCATAACCAGTGGAGGGGTTTGAAAATGTCAGAGAAACTGAGTGACTCATCCCTGTGTACAGGAAATCTTTTCAAAAGGAGTAAAAGAGGAAGGTGGGCAGAGGATAAATATGTGGAAAAGGAAAACATTAAAAGAATAAAGGCATTTTTGACCTTAAAATATCTAAATAAAATACAGGGCCATTGGGGGAAGCACTAATCTTTTAAGATGGGGTAATTCTGAAGAGTTTATTTAGAGGCCATGCCAAGATATCACACACACAATATCCAGGATCAATGTAAATACTGGGTAGATTTTTATCCCACTTAATCATTTGCAAATTTAATGGTACTTCTGTTAAAGTCCTGCTAAAAGGTCTCACCTCTTTTATAACCATGGAGGAAATAGCTAATTCTGCAGGTCTTGAAAGCTTCTCTATTAAAACTACAGAAACAAGACAAGCTCCCTGAAATTACATACAGCAGCATTGAGGTTCTTAATTTTTCAAACAGAAACCTGCAATTGAAGCGCATGTTTAGTACAACTACACTTATCTGATTGACCCAGATAGAATGCATCAAAGGTATTTGGATAAAGCTTAATTAAACTGTATAGTTATTAGGCAGAATATATGTTGCTGCAGACATGACTTGTGAAGTAGAAAGCAAAGGAGACTACTGTGACCTGCTGCTAGTTTACATATGCATTTCAGGTTTATAATATCACACAGTTATTTGAATAAGTGAACACAAACTGACACAAACCTATTTTGCATGGTTCCAATTTATAACTCACAGTAAGTTGTCAATCATCCAGAGCGTGTAGCTTGACAGGTGCAGTAAACTTTGCATGTCATATCCAAGGCTGCTTACCAAAAGTGTTTAAGACTGGGATCTGGTTAGGTTTTGTAGGTTTAATGAGATTTAAGGAATAAAACGGGTACCTTTTCAAGCTCCAGTCCTTCAAAAAAGGGTTACATTTGGGATCACACCAACTCTAGGACAGAAGGGCAACATAGATTGCCTACAGGTAGCTTTGAGGCTACATCTTTTGTGCCCTTGACCTAAAGGACATTTAGCAACACTGATATTTCCTTTGTATTATTTGTAATGGAAGACAAAGGAGAGAGAGGATACAAATTTCTCCATTGGACCTAAGTTCATACAGTATATTCAATGGCTTCTTTCAGTTTGCATTAATCAATAAAACAAAAATCAAGTTATAATCATGAAGATAAGCCTCTACAGTAGTCAGTGCAAGAAAGCACTGTCCTGCTTTCCCCATTAGTTCAAGGAAACAATATTTGCATCTATCCTTCAATAGTTATTTGCCAATGCAGTGCTCCCATCAAAATTTGTTTGTGGTTACTGTTGCCAGAGCGCATGTTGATTACATAGTAAATTTACTTACATAAACCACAGAATAAAAATGGCATTGTTTGATATTTTTCTTTGTGATGAAATGTTTTTATTTATTATGAAACGTATTAGTGACAGAGCTCAATAAAGATGCTAAGAGTCAGGGCTGTAATACTAAGCTATTCATGAGTTTATAAGCAGGTGGCCAGGTATCAAAGAGACAGTTCTTGCAGAACAGTTCAGCAGAAGCGGAAACTTCTCATAAAAGGGGCATTGATCCTACCTGACATGCTCTTTCTCATGGCGCTGCGAGAAAGAATCCAGGAATGGGTGCTGCTCTTCTCTTCTGCCTGGAGACTGAGCCTGTCATCTTTTTGGTGACACCTTCCTTGTCTAATTGCCTCCCAGTTCGGCGGAGGCATAGCTTGTGCCCTGTGAAAACATTAGCCCCTTCTGGACTGTGGACCAGATGTTTGTCAGGGTGCCATGAGAAGGAGAGTGTCAGGTAGGACCAACGACTCTTCTTTATTGCGTTGGGGAGAGAGAATGCAGGAATGGGACTTACCAAAGCTGGCCTATCCTACGGGTGGGAAACAGTCTGATCCTCACTCCTCCCCATCAGTGTAGAGTAGACCCTCTGGAGGACTCGCCTGCCGAAGTGAAGGCATCCAACTTGTAATGTCTGATGAAGGGGATGGGGAAGACCGTGTCGCTGCTTGACAGCCGTCCTCTATAGAGGATTGTGTTGCCCAAGTAGCTGTCGTGGCTGTGCCTCTGGTCACACTTCAAGGTACTGGAAGAGCCTGAAGCTCGTAGGCCTTGGCAATGCACGCCTGAATCCACCATCCCACTGTTGATGGAGTGACCCTGTTGCCCGTAGAGGGCTGGAAGGAAACAAACAAACAGGGACTCTGTCCTCCTGTGGGGGGAAGTCCTCTTAATATAAATGCGGAGGGCCCTTTTAACGTCCAAGGTGTGCCATCTCTTCTCCAGGGAGTGTTTCGGCCCCAGGCAGAAGTTGGGCTGTATCAGTTCCTAGACTCTATGTAACCAGGAATTCACCTTGGGAACGAAGGAGGGGTCCAATCACAGGACCACCCTGTCAGGGTGGAATATACATAGGTCCTTCCTCACAGAAAGGGCCACAAGTTCTGAAATCTGTCTTGCCGACATGATGGCCACAAGGAAGGCCACCTTACATGTGATGAAGCGCAAGCTAGCCGATCTTAGTGGCTTGAAGGGCTCTTGGTGACAGCCTGCAAAACTTTCGTCAGGTCCCAGGTGGGGTACCTGTGAACCACTGGAGGTCTCAAGTTTGTTGCACTCCTGAGGAACCTGCGCATGGTAGGATGTTTAGTGAGAGACTCCAGACTCGCACATAATAAGACCAAAGACAGCGCTGCCACCTGCCTATGGATGTTATTAGGTGTCAACCTTTTGTCCTGTACCTCCTGGAGGAACTGCAGGACTTGAGCCACTGACACCAAAGAAGGATCAGTGTCCATCCTAGAACACCAGATGCAAAAAGTCTTCCAGGTAGCATCATATATCCTGTTGGTGGATGGCTTCCTAGAGGCCTGTATGGTTCAGATGACCCTGGAGGAAAGGTTGTCCTGATTCAGGACTCTCCACTCAAGCGCCAGACGGTAGGTTGAAGCCACTGTGAGTCTGAATGGATCAGGGGCCCCTAGCTGAAAGAGATTCTGTCCTGAAGTATCCTCCAGGGCTGGGCCACCGACAGGTTAACCAGGTCGGCAAACCATGGTCTTCTGGGCCAATGGGGGGGTCAATAATAAGATCTCTTCCCTTTCCGCCAACACCCACCTGATTACCGCTGGAATTAGCGAAAGGGGAGGAAAGGCATACAGGAGCCTTACACAGACTGCGGAGGACATTGACCCCTCCACTCCTGGTGTCGCAAACCTGGTGAAGAATCTTGGCTGTTGGGTTTTGGATGGTGAAGCAAATAGGTCTAGGACTGGAACATCGAAGTGATCTGTCAGTTCCTGAAATAGGTGGGATGCAGGCGCCATTCTGAATTGTTGACTGTTGCCCTGCTGAGGCAGTCTGCCTGCACATTCCTCACCCCTGAAATGTGTCCTGCCCTTAAAGACAGAAAGTGTCTCTCCGCCCAGAAACCCAGTTGTTCGGCCTCTTTCATGAGGGATCTGGAATACCCTCTTGGCAGTTGATATGGGTCTTGGTGGCCACGTTGTGCATCAAGACCAGAACGTGGTGCCAGGCCACAGTGCCCTGGAACCACCTGACAGCCAGGTATGCTGCCCTGAGCTCCAACCAGTTGATATTGTGGCTCAGGTCTGGGCTATCAATGACTGAAGATGGGCTCCCCAGCCAAAGAGGCTGGCATCCGTTGTGATAGACGGCGGGGCTCCTTGAACAGGCATCCCCTGTTGATGGCCTGGGACATCCGTCATTGGAAGGACTGCAGTACTTCCTGCTGAACTCGGACCCTGGCTGTTGAGTTGGTCCTGCTGGACCTTTGGTAACGCTGGAGAATCCATTGTAGGGTCCTGGCATGTAGACGTGCCCATGGTACAATGGAAATGCAGGACACCATCTTGCCCAAGAGTAGCGACAGGAACACAAGAGATACTGTACCTTCGTTCTGGAGGCGCCTTGCCAAGGCCTATAGGTTGTCTTGTCTCTCCTGTGAAAGGGAGACCATACACAAAGAACTGACTATGATCGCTCCCAGGTGGTTGGAGAGAAATGGCTTTTTGAAGTGTTGATTGAAAAGCCATGGTGCTGGAGTACCTGGATCGTTGTCTGTATATCCTCCTCTGCCTGGGGGACTAGATCAGTATATCATCCAGGAAACACTGGACTCGGATTGGGAGTGCCCGGAAGTGGGCTGCCAGAGCTGCCAACAGCTTTGTCAACGTTCTTGGTGCCGACGACAGCCCAAATGGCAGGGCCTTGTACTGGTAATGTTTGCCTGTGTAAAAGAATTGAAGGAATTGCCTGTGGCCAGGCAGATATGCCTCTGTAAAGTCTATGGAGGTGAGGAAGTCACCCTCTCGGATGCTCTCCAGTATTGACTAGAGGGACGTATCTTGAAGCATTTATAGGTGTTCAGCCTCTTTAGATCTAGAATTGCTCTCCATCCACACACACACACACACACACACACACACACCGAGCTCTTTGGAACCACAAACAAGATTGAATAAAATCCCAGCCCTTGTTGGTCCTGAGAAACCAGTTGAATGGCCTGGATATCCGGCGGATGTTGAATAGCTATTTCCATAAGGCCACTCTTTGTTATGTTCTTTGACACGGGGCAACATATAAAGAAGGGCAGGAAATGACAGCTCCTCCCTTGGAGGCCCTGGCTTCTGCCAACCTTTTCGACTTTGGCCAGTTCTCTCTCAATGGCTTTTTGGTGCCGTTTGGTGTCCTTTTCAGCCATCTTGGAGCCTCTGCCGCTCGCAATGGCCCGAACCGTTGCTCCTTTGGCAGCCATTTTTTGGCTGGAGGAGCCCTGTCTGCAGCTCGGGGGGTTATAGGGGAAGCCCTATTGTCCCCTTCCTGCAGTTGGTGGCTGGTGGGAGACTCTAGAGCCGCCATTTTCCTGCATGTTGTTAGGCAGAACTGGCCCACAATGGACTACTGCTGCTGCTGTGGCGGCTTGGATTCGCACAGATTGTGCCAGCCACAATCAGTGTGCCCGGACAAAGCCAGACAGGGACTGAGTCCCCTCTGTGTGGGATATGCCAGGGGCCTTGGCTCATTGGCGTGGAACTGGCTTGGGATCAAGCCCCTCTTCACTGTGTCATGGAGATGGCAGGGACCTCAGCTCTTAAGTATCCTGAGAGGTGGCTAACCAGTGGTTAGCTGACCTGATTGCTTGTCCAGCAATCTCAGAAAAATATTTTTCCCTTTGTCTCACGGTTTTGAAGAGAATTCAGGAATCGATGGGGCTGTGAAGCCATTTTGTTTTGAACGTCTCTACTGGCTGAAGACTAAACCGAACTGGGAGGCATCACCAAAAAACATGACAAGCTCAGTCTCTAGGCAGAAGAGAAGACCAACACCCATTCCTGGATTCTGTTGTGTCCCATCCCCGGTAATCCTTCCGAAATGATGCACATACCACTGTTAAGAAATAATATAGTTTTTACTCTTAAAAAGGTTCTAATAATTAGATTTTTAAGTTCATGAATCAAAACAATGAAATAACCCTTCGTCCAACATTCTGATATAACTTTGGCCCAAATTCATGTCTTCAAAGCAACACTTTTACAAATTACCTCAGTTGGCAAAAAGCCCGGAAAGTAAAATAAGCCATCAC